>JAQFVV010000194.1:1497623-1716302 GCA_028023455.1 Epiperipatus broadwayi | reverse complement strand
TAAAAGTGGATTTAAAATTTTGAGTAATTTTTTTTTTAAAAAAAAAATGTACAATGAGGGTTGAATTATTCTTCTTATTTTTTTTTTTATGTGATTAGTAATAAAAGTAATTGGAGAGAACAAAAGAATTCCAAAAGCAAGTAAAAAAAGATAAGCTGAAAGTAGAAATACTCAAATTAATTAAAGATGGCCGAAAACTTGAAGAAAATAAAGACTTTATTACATAAAATTTATAAAGACTGGATAAGATTAAAAATAATGGTACTAGCATGCGCAAAAGTCCTGAAAACTGGATATAAAAAGGAGGGATCCGATTGAAGGAACGTCTTGCTCGTTTTGTTTCTCTAGTTGGTCTAGGATAACATTAATATATCCAAGATCGCTCTTCGTTGAAGGAATTCGGCATGTCGCAGTGAACCGGAGCTTCTGAAGACATCGGACCTAATGATGTACACCAGGAAAAGCCTTCGTGACCGACTGGGGAAATGGACCACAAGATCAAGCAATAACCAAAAGGCCGAGCTCATTATAACCAAAAAACTATGCATAGTTATCTACTACTGAATTCATGAAACTTACCGGTAAGTTATGCTTCATTATCCTGATTGTGACAAAAGTAACGTTTGCAAACAATTCTTAAAAATAAGCTTATAATAGAATCCCGATAGAGACATTAAATTTCTTGTACAAGAGACATTCATTTTTTAAGGAAATTTCTAGAAGAAATTTAAATATGAACAGTAATCATAAAATTGTTCTTTTATTAATTGATTCATGTCTGAGTGGTGTTCTCTCTAATTAACTTGATAAGTAATTTATTTCAAATATTTTTTTAGTCTATTAGAATAAAAATATTTCTAATACCAATTTTCATTTGTGCATTATTAATAGTAATTATTATTGTTTATTATTAAATCTATTAGTAGTTTAATATTTAACAATGGAATTTACTTTGCCAATATATTTAAACAAGCCCAGGAATAATAATCAAAAAGGAGAAAATAGTTCTCGTTACGGTATGATGCAATACCGATTAGTTTAAAAGCATTTTTTTTCTGTTTAGTTTACGAGTTACAATATGTTTGATGCCAACTCAGTGGGTCTAATGACTCTGGTGCCCTCATGTAGAAATTAAAAATTGAGTCAGCTCATGATTGTACTCGGTAATAGTTCTAGGCTGAAGTTGATCAGGAAATATAGCTATGTTTTTAGAATAGAAATATAACTTTCTTCTTTTTTGACATAGCTTGATCAACTCACGCGCAGTTTATATTAGCGTGTAAAGGCCTAGTAATACGAAAAACGTTACAATGGCGCCCAATGTGGGGCTTCGATTTAACAACTACAACCTGAGATGAGTTGTAATGATAAAGAACATTACAATGATGACTCAAAGAAACTCACAGCTGGAAAATATATTATGATTTTTTTGAAAAAAGAAAAAAATTATAAAAAAAAAACTAACTAATTAAACCCAGATTATTAATATATGAAAGTTATTTTTTTAATATGACTTCCAGAAAGAAAAAATATATATGTATATTTTTTTATATATGTCTAAAAACACGATTGTGGCTGATGTAGATGTAAGTCACAAGTATTTGACCAGGTAGGCGGTTACTGGAGAGGGGAATAACATATCCCCGAGTCCTTATCCGCAGTATATGAACATAAGACCATCTTTAAATGCTCGTCAGACTATTTCTAGCAGAGATCCCAATAAAAGGGAAGGCGGATCAAGTTGGACCAAGTTGCCACGAGCCTGTAAGACTCAGAACGATGAGCAATGCTCGTTTGTGCTTATAACTTGGGCTTCTTATCATTAATATTACACTAAAGCAGATAGGACACAGATGAATGTTGAATTATTTTCCATTCCCGCCGTGTTAGACCTAAAAGTGGGTGTTAAAGCCGAACATCGCTTGTGAATGAGTCTACACAATATATCAGCACGCTACTACAGAAAAAAAAATACGAATATGAATTTAAAAACTTAAGAATAAAATTAGTGTAAACCCCTATTTTATTCTCATCTCCTGGCACTGGTGGTATTGTAACGTTTATTTATATACGTTACAAATATATTGGCATTGGGTAAAAAACTAAAAGATAAAAGTGGATTTAAAATTTTGTTGAGTAATTTTTTTTAAAAAAAAAAAAACGTAAAATGAGGGTTGAATTCTTCTTCTTATTTTTTTTTATGTGATTAGTAATAAAAGTAATTGGAGAGAACAAAAGAATTCCAAAAGTAAGTAAAAAAAGATAAGCTGAAAGTAGAAATACTCAAATTAATTAAAGATGGCCGAAAACTTGAAGAAAATAAAGACTTTATTACATAAAATTTATAAAGACTGGATAAGATTAAAAAGGCATGGTACTAGCATGCGCAGAAGTCCTGAAAACTGGATATAAAAAGGAGGGATTTGGTTGAAGGAACGTCTTGCTCGTTTTGTTTCTCTAGTTGGTCTTGGATAACATTAATATATCCAAGATCGCTCTTCGCTGAAGGAATTCGGCATGTTGCAGTGAACCGGAGCTTCTGAAGACATCAGACCTAATGATGTACACCAGGAAAAGCCTTCGTGACCAACTGGGGAAATGGACCACAAGATCAAGCAATAACCAAAAGGCCGAGCTCATTATAACCAAAAAACTATGCATAGTTATCTACTACTGAATTCATGAAACTTACCGGTAAGTTATGCTTCATTATCCTGATTGTGACAAAAGTAACGTTTGCAAACAATTCTTAAAAATAAGCTTATAATAGAATCCCGATAGAGACATTAAATTTCTTGTACAAGAGACATTCATTTTTTAAGGAAATTTCTAGAAGAAATTTAAATATGAACAGTAATCGTAAAATTGTTCTTTTATTAATTGATTCACGTCTGAGTGGTGTTCTCTCTAATTAACTTGATAAGTAATTTATTTCAAATATTTTTTTAGTCTATTAGAATAAAAATATTTCTAATACCAATTTTCATTTGTGTGTTATTAATAGTAATTATTATTGTTTATTATTAAATCTATTAGTAGTTTAATATTTAACAATGGAATTTACCTTGCCAATATATTTAAACAAGCCCAGGAATAATAATCAAAAAGGAGAAAATAGTTCTCGTTATGGTATGATGCAATACCGATTAGTTTAAAAGCATTTTTTTTCTGTTTAGTTTACGAGTTACAATATGTTTGATGCCAACTCAGTGGGTCTAACAACTCTGGTGCCCTCATGTAGAAATTAAAAACTGAGTCAGCTCACGATTGTACTCGGTAATAGTTCTAGGCCGAAGTTGATCAGGAAATATAGCTATGTTTTTAGAATAGAAATATAACTTTCTTCTTTTTTGACATAACTTGATCAACTCATGCGCAGTTTAGCCCACACACCTTGGAATTTCATCTCCATCAAGATTACAAAATTTTTAATTTGCTTATGAAATTAATGGTTGACTTCAAACATGCTGACATTCCTTTTAGGTGTTATAACTTTTCTCTGATTATTAAATCGAATTTTAATCAGTTTAATCCGATATTAGATTTTATTTTTAATCCGATCAGAATTTTGTTCTGATTTTATAATTTATGTATAAAATCCCTGCTGTAAACATATTTTTAATTAGCGAGGTCTCCAAAATAATTTAGAATCAATTAGCTAGATTATTTTAAAATTGGCTTTTCTTTTTAGAAACCTAAGGCAGGTGTGGCATATACTGATACAATTGTTTACAGCAAAAACTTTACTAAACTTTTAATTCTCCGAAAATACTTTTATTTTTAGAAAAAAAAATCTTTTTCTTTTTAAAAAGAAACTTGTCAGCGCATTTGCAATCAATCACCCTTTCAATGTGTTTTTACATTAAATTGGTTTATAATAAAAATGAAACTTAAGATTTAATAAATATTTTAATCACGCCACTATGCTATATATGTATATTCAATATAGGTGGATTATATTCCCACATACGAATTTAAGTAATAAATTAATAAATTGACGCTACATTATTACTGTTTAAAAATATTACGTGATAAAATTATACGCTATAACTCTGGCAATACTATTCAATTATAGCGTTCTTTCGTATGTGCGTATATAATGCTGTTTATATAGCCGTGATTGCAATTTTTAGCTTACAAATCTTAATTTAGACTTATTAAACAGGTTTGAACTTAGCACAGACGAGTGGGTTATTAGGATGGTTGGTGAAACGGTGAGGGACTTGAAGACAACCGTTTCAATATATATATTACAAAATATGAAAGATGTGCATTTAAAACACTATTACATTTAAATCAGTTGTCTCTACTAAATGTGGAAAGCAAAATAGTTCTTAAATAAATAACTGACAATTATATAGTTCGATTTAATTAATTGGGATTGGTTTGTGAAACACGTGCCATCATGGCAGAGAGCACTTCAGGTTTGCTAAATAAAGATATAAATATAATGATAAAGGCAGTATGATATTATAGATTTACAACAAAAAAAATAAATGAGGTCTGTTGCGAACCTCTGGGTGGCTTTGCTTAAAAGAAATCCCTGGTTTATACAGGTGGATGATGAGAAATGCTGGCCCTCCAGCCAAAACATGTCTCTGAATAATAATAATAAATTCAATGTGCTGGTCTTGCCATACACATCTTAATGGAAATGCCCAAAAATGGATTCCTTGGTATGAACTACGTCTACTTTGAGGGAGAGTAAAAGGTTGGACTGGTCATATTTAAAATTCTGAAGGTCCTAAGAGGTAATTAGCAAAGCAAAATAATAATAATAAATGAATGGTTGTAGCTATAAATACATAATGTCTTAGACATATATAGATAGATAGTGTATCACTAACAAAATTAATAACTTAATTCCTGATTAAAATAATCAGCTCCCTGACATGATAGAAAGTCCCCAGAAGCCTTAAGCCATTACTGAATGGATCATAAATTATAATATAAAAAGAAACGCAAGAATTAAAACTAAAATATGAATTGTTTTCCACACTTTCCAAATATTTCATTTATTAATAAGTTATTAAATAGTTTATCATCGGTAATTACAAAATAAGACTGTCTTTTAACTAACATAGATGGAGCATTTGGATATCAAACTCACTTATAGTGAAGTTTGACAATATACAGCATAACAAATTATACATCAAATTTTTTTTATTATTTTGTTTTGACAAATAAAATATATATGTATGAAACATGTACTGATAAAATGCTTTCAACGATTTTCTTTCAAGACATTTGTTTTACAGAAATTGTAATAGATTTACTTAACTGATTTACTAAAATTCTTTATTCTTTCAGAAAAATTTACGAGGGCAATTTTAAATTGGAGATAATAATAACACATCTAATTTTTAAAATAATTTCTATCATTTAAAACAAATTTATAATATAAAAGGTACAAAACTAAACAAGCTTTTCTATTAATTAATTTAAGGGAAATAAGTCTCCGGTAATGATTTTAAATGGAGAAATCATTGAGTTCTATACTTGACAATTTCAGTAAGTCAATATTCTAAATAAACCAACAAAAATTAATTTAATTTGCCACATCAAAATAATGTGAGATTTTTAGAAGAATTGATATTTTAAATTTAAGAGAAAAAAAATTAAGACGCATTTTAAAATTAAGTTGTATAAACATTACACAGATATATAAAATATAAATTAATATTGATTTGTAAAACAAGTAAAATAGAATCAGTGGCTTGTGGCAAATTGGGTGTTACCTCAGAATCAATCGGTAGGCATTCCATGGCTTGAAACAGGCAGTTACAGCCAGATCATTTAGCAGGCTTCCTTGACACAGTCTGGGCTAGATGTTGAAAGCACTGGGAAGGCATTGATGAGTTGGTGGAAACAGAGCTCTAGGGAGCAATGCCGATCTTTTCACCATGTCATTTCTTTGATCATGATGTACTGTAAATCTAAACTACTCTCTTCAGTGAACTCTTCAAATAATAATCTCTTTCAATAATCCCTCTTATCAAAAATTTCCACTATTTATGTGATCTGGCTTTATCTATAGGATTCAATCTACAGTGACAATTGCAATTGCTCTAAGGGTTTCTCTGAGGTTGGTGCCTGCTTTGGAGGGAAATCTATCATCCTGCATTAAACATGCCCCAAGGGTTCATTTGCTAATTAAAATAAAACAGCAATAAGCATATTCAGTTTATCAGTCATTGTACTAAGAAAGTCTATTTAATTAAGATGTAGATTAACAAAATGTAAATTTTATTCAGAAAAATTTTAGGAATTTGGTACAATGACTTTCAAATTTAATATTTGACATAAACTTAAATATAAATTTATAAAATATTTCTTACAAATATTTCATTGTTTACATAATTGATTCTTTAATGTACATTTATCAAAAGATAAATATAAAATGTTACCAACTGATTAATTTAAGAAAAATGAACTTTAATAAAAGAATTTAAAATATTTGTAACATTTTATAGATATCTAGGATTCAATTACATATCAATGCCAATTTAATAAAATAAACATAATATACAGTTTTACAAATATTATAAAATAAATAAACTATTATAAAAGGTTAGTTAATCATAAAATAAAATTAATGAAGTATAAAAGATTATAATATTGGTTAAAAATATACTACCAGCTATTATGAGATGGGTGTCAGTTAATGTAATATTGGGTTCAAACCCATACTAGTGCTGATAACATTGGCACTAGGTGAAGCAGAAATATGTACTATATTTCCAGCTTCAATATATATATACAATCATTACTAAGATTTGGATATGTAGGGTTATATATATTTTATTACAATTATATTATCAATATTTGGAGTAGGGGCATGCTTAAGCTAGAAGAGAATAAAGTTTGTTTTGTTGTGTTATCTCTTCCATAGATAGATTAATGAATCAAAAATACAAAAAGACTAGAGATGGACAATTTCAAAAAGAACAATAAATACTCATTCGATGAGATAGTTGATCAGGAAATGAAGCCAAAAAGTAAAAAATAAAACCAAGACAAACAAAAACTGAATAATAGTGCAAAAGAAGAAATAATAGAGTCTAATGTGACTGATCACAAAGATACAAATCCAAAAGTAGAAAATGAACTGTATAAAAGACAAATTCTAGAAATTACAGTTAAAAAATCTAGCCAAATTGCTTATGTAAATGCTAGCAGTAAAATGGAACAAAGATAAACTAAATAAATAATGCTGATGGAAATGTTCTCTGCAATGAAACAATTGAATGAGCATTTGATTCAGAACCAGAAAGAAATAGAAGATTCATGGTAGAAACTGAAACAAATGATAAAACAATTGGATGAGGGTTTGATCCAAAATCAGAAACCCAGAAATACATGGATTTAAAATAAGATCTAAAACAACTAAGTAAGAACTTAGAGGAAGTCAAGAACACATGATAAATGACGTTAAAGGGTTAAAACAGAGCTGCAGAGAGAAATAATTGAGGTGAAACATGAACTTCATGAAAAAATTCAAAAGGATATAATAAAACCTAAGTCTTCAAAGGGAAATGCAGATTCCAGAGAATCAAACGCTTACTAACATAAAATTGGAAAATCTTAAAGAAAGCCAGACAGATCTTAAAACAAATAAAACAAGTTAAAATCAGGCTGAGTAAGAAGAAAAGAAGAGCATTTGCAGAAAGATATGCTGACCAAAAAATATTTCTTAAAGGAATATATTAATAATTTGCAAGATGGATTGCAAGGTCTCTATGATAAAATGCTAAAAGAGCTCAAAACTAGAATTAAAGAGCTGCAATTACAGACAAGTCAAGGTATAAATCTGCATAATTGAAATGAACCCAAAGTCAAAGAAGAGCTATCAGGGCAAGTCAAAAGATCAGAGACATCTGGGACAGTTTCTCACATCCAACATTGCACCAGAAGATTTGATGAGGAAATTATAGAGGTGGAAGATGAGAATGGTTCAGTAATTCAGCTTGTGGCCAAGTGTATTCACATGTATAGTTTTATGAGTGATATAGAAGAAAATTCACTGGTCCATTATGAAAGCCTCAAAGAATTTTCTTCTATCAAATGAAAAGAGGAAAGGATTGCAGTTGCATGCAACCATCTACAAGGAGCAGCTAAGGATTAGTGACATTGCCTAGCTTTCAAGCTATAAACCTTTGGGGATTATTTTACAGTGATTCTGCATAGCTTTGAAGTAAAGGGCAACAAGATAGACTATTGCATCATTTGTCCCAGGAGAGATACCAACAATTGCTAGAGAAACATATTCCAGTTCTTTTATAATGAAGCATTCCCATTATCTGAAAATCAGATTATCAGAACCATTAGATAGAACAGGTCAACATCTATACAATAGATTATGCTGGGCTATAACAAGAATAATGTTGAAGACAAGGCTGAGTTATTGACTGCCACCAATTTTGGCAACATTCCAAAAGAACTATATGATAAAATAAAAAAGACAGGATCCCAACTTGAAACTGCCTCTATGTACTTCTCAGCCCAAAACAGGCCGTCGGACTTAAGGAGATATGTTTGTAGAAAAAAATCAAAGGAATCACCTATATGCAGCAATTAGTTTTGATCAGGATTGCACCCATATGAAGCATCAGTGTCCACATATTAAACACAAGACAAGAAAACAAAGAAATTCATTGGGGGCATTTCTTATGGCAAGATTTTCAGGAGGAATCTTAAAAGAAAAAAAAAAAGGGAAAAGATCTATTTAATCAATAGATGATTTTAAGAAGAAAAGGAAAGAAAACTTTTGGTATGGATCTAATATTTTTTATTATAAGTATTGGCATTTTTTTTAAACAATGATGACATAAAATTTAATGCATGCTATTTTAAAAAAGGGGAAGAAAAAAGAGGGGGGGGGATAATAATGCCTTCAGTTAGTGACCAGTACATATATATTGCCAATATATATATATATATATATATATATATATATTTAGTGACCATCTGGATGAGCACAAGGGTTTAAGATACTTTGTATCTGCATTGAATAGTTATATTATATTAAAAAAAAATGAAATAGCCTTAGAATTTTAAATTTTTTTGCTGGAAATTGTTTAAAGCTTAGATATGGATCGCTTATGCAGCTGATTGACCACTTTATAAGTATTCATTATTATTAGTGTGGTTAATGAGGTATTTAATGTAAGGAAGAGGGGTTGTTCATTAATGGAATTAATACATTTTGTCAGAAAGATGCAAAGTTATTTTATATTAGTATAGTATTGGCTGAATAGCTTCATAATTCTTTATTCATTAATACTTATCCTTTTGTCAACAATTAATAGCAGTTTCAATTATATTTAGTTAAGATAGTTTAATATTTAGGTTGCAGTACATGTGCATGCATATATGTCTGTATTATGTTGTTTCATTTCATTTTCATCTTTTAATAACAGTAAACAATAGTACATATACAATAAAAACATTTAATTTACAGTAATTATCTTAAATAATCAAACAAATATACATTTCTTTAGAATGATTAATAGATAGTTGAATCAATGGATTATTTTACAAATTAAATAAATTATTAATCATTTTTGTTTAACAGTTAATTAATATTCATGCCTTTCAAGTTTGTAAAAGCTATTTATTTTATTATTATTATTTTTTTTTTGTCTTCATTTAATTCTAAAAAAAAATCAGAGTGATTTTTTTTTTTGAAAAGATTTTTTTTTGAATATGTAATTAGCTTGGATAGAAGAAAAGCATGGGAGTAACCTTGTGAAGGGAAATGACCTTTGCTAAAGAGAACTATTTAACAAAGATCTCCAGTAAAAAAAATTGCTTATTATGTAATGTAATTGCAGCCAGTAAACAGTGGCTCATTATTGTGAAATTAAAACCAGTTGCTGAACTCAAATTGATTTTAAAAAAGACTTTGGAATAAAACTTCGAAAGGATCTTAAGAAATTTATTATGGGAAAAGTTAACTAAGATGCAATTCTAAATTTTAAAAAGGTACATAGTTTACTTTTCTCTCCTTGATTTAGACAATTTGAATTAACCTCTTCATAACTATTGCTTTCTTTTAAAAATGTATGTTGATGATGTCCAGTCTCCATTACTTCATTTAATTGTCATTTTAAATAAGAATAAATTGCATGAATATTATTGTTGTATCACTAACCAATGTGTGTCTTTTAATATATCTGGAAAACGAATGCAGAACTATTTTACAGAATATATTTTAATTCTTCACTATTTTCCGTGTTGTGTTTTTGTGAGGATTAGACATAAAATTAAGAATATGCATATTTTGATAAATCATGCCATGTTTAAATTCATCATAAAGAGATAAAAGTATTTATTTAGTTGGTATTTCTGGAAATAATATGTATTTTAAAATGAAGGAAATAAATGTGAGTTACTTCAAATTAAGTATTTGCTTAAATCGAATGGAAGGATAGAAATACAGGTAATTTTTGTTCTCTTCGATAAAGATGAAAAATAAAACAAAGTATTATTAATTGTGGAACTACTAAGGAATCATGGTATCTTAATTGACAATATGTAAAAATAAACCATGCATATAATAGACTATAAAGTGTCAAATGCTATTCAAGAAACTACTAAGGATAATTGCGTATTTAATCTAGAATTACAATGAAGAATGTCTTATATTTTCAGTATAATAAAGGAGAAATTGATTGCTTATGTATTATATAGTAACTCAAATAACTTTGTTATGAGCATTGAAGATGCTAGGTCATATTTAAGTTATGATTATATATATTTTTAAGTTATCCTGCAGAAGTTTATTTTAATTTAAATTCAGTTTGGAATGTGTCCCATATTGTTTCATAAACCTGGAGCAGAGCTTTGCAAGTGAACTTCTATTTTGTTACAAAATAAATAACTTTTGTTTCTTTATTTTTTTTATTTATTGCTTGTCATTATTAATGTACATTATAGATAGATAGGTTTACTTGTTATTATGTTTTATTTATAATTTGGGTTATTTTGACCTTCTAGACTGACGAAGCATATCCAAATGAGGAATACGCTGGTAAAATTGATTTTGTATAAATATGTCCTATTGTTCTTTTACAAAGGTAAAAGAAAAAAATATTTTTTTAAATATATTATTAGAGAGGTTTATATTTATTTTGTATACTTTATTCTCTCAAAATGAGAATTTTGTTCTTTTTTTAAATCAACGAACGTATAATAGAAATAATTTGCAAGATATGAAAGAAAGTTCATTCGTAATAGTTATAACTATTAAATTTTAAAAGTAACCTAAAGTTTATTCTGAATTAAAAGTTATACCTTAATGCAATATTTAATTACCATGTTGCCTGCATAGTGTGTAATTTAGAGTCAATTTTATATATACTTTTATTCATGGTGTGTGTCTGTTTTGCACAATTATGACATTTGTTTGATAAAGTTCAGTTTGTGAATATTTTATGTATAAATTTCAGATTCTGTCATATTCTACTGAGTTGAATGGATTGGTATGTTATCTGTATGTATTTATCTGCCAGTGTGTATTTATAATGTTCGATATTTAGAAAAGCTTTGAGAATGGAAAGAAATCTGATTGCGTTATAATGCTTTTTTTTAGGGATAAAAGATTTTGGTTATTTAGTATATGTTTTTCCATGAGTAGAGCCTAGTTTATATTATATGCGTATGATTAAATGATATTTTTTTGAAGTTAAGTGATGTTTTCTTAGAACCCTGGTGATGAGAAAAAAGTCCCCACCAATAGTGTATTTAGAAGTAGATGAATTATTGTTGAAGTATGATTAAATGATGTTTAGGAAGTTATGTGATGTTTTTCTTAGATTCTTGGTGATGAGGAAAAGGTTCCCCACCAACAGTGTATTTAGAATCAGATGAATTATTGTAGAAGTGTTCAGTAAGAGTTTATCTGCTCCTCATGTAGATTTCCCTTATAACATATAGTCTGTATAATCATAAGAATATAGCTCTGTGTTAATAAATATGTGGCCAGATAAATTGTTGAATTAATTCTTGATGTAATATTAGTGTCTTATTTTATTGATGAATTACGACTTTGTCCGAAATAAAATAATTGTATGATATTTTCTTGATGAATGGAGAGTTTGTAGAAAAGATTATTTTCTATTATTGTTGCTTGACACACGCACACACACGTAATATAAATAATATCGCGTATATAAAGTATAGAGTTATTGAAATAAAAATGAGAAATAAATGTTTTTTGAAATACATTACATTCATTTAAATAGAAGTATAAAGTTATTGAGATAAAAACAGGAAATAAATATTTTAAAATACAGTGTATTTATTTAAATAAAGGTTATAAATCATCAAATCATCAGAATGAACATGATTTTGTTGCTATGCATGAAAGGTATACATAACTGAAAGTGATTATTTAGTCAATTAGAGAAAGTTGCTTTGTTGAGAGCCAAATATAATTAATTTGATTTATTTTATCAATCAATAATAATATCCACTGAAAAGTATTTTTTTGTGCTAATAATATAACATATTGTTTATTTAGTGTCATGTAGATGAAACATGTAGGCAAAGCATGTGTTCGAAGTCAGAATATTTAAGTCTTGTTGTTAATTTGCTTTGATAATAGGGATAATCCCAAACTGATGCTCAAAGTTCATTTGATAATTTAAGAATCTGTAGGACAAGTAGTCCAATTGTAAATATTAAGTTAAACCAGATTTATTTTAGTGTAATAAATGATTTGTTTTATTTATTTAAAATCTCAAAACTGTGTCTTGAGTTATTATTGTATACATTCGTGTTTTCCATTTCCACATTTCATAAATCTATTACAAAATAGATATATTGTTTTAGAGTTATAATACCAAATCTGCTGGTGTCTGACAATATTGTTTTTCTTAATCCAAACATTATAAAGAACATTTGCCACTGGACAAACGTATTAGAAAGGTTGCCAAGTTAGTATATTTGTTAGATGATGATATGAGATTAAAATACCCTATTTCTGTCATTATCTTATTATTGAAACACAGTAAAATATTTAGTCAATTTGTTCCAATACATTTTATCATACTTTAGAATTATAACTTATGGGTCAATGTATTTATTTAATTCAACTGTGTTTATTAAATTCCCTGAGATCTTATTTTTTATTTCTTGATTGGCTTTAAAGTAGATGTTTAGATGATATGCCAAATTATAGAATTGTTTGGGAATATAATTATAGCAAGCTGATATATATTATACTTGGATGAAGGAAGAAATTAAGTTGAAAGAATATATTTAATAGATTGAATAGATAAACATTGTGATTCTTTGTCACGCAATTAATTAATAAAAAGGATTTACATTATATTTAATATTTTGTAATATTTCTTCTTTCATTTACTTATATATCTTATGAACTTCCTATAGCCTCCCACTGAGCTAAGCTGAACATAGACTTAATTGAAGAGTCTCAGTAATAATTTTGTATCATATATTTTGTTACATTGTTCTATTCATTAATAGAACTGGCGCCTGGGCATTTCGCTCATGTAATGTATATGAGCGGTGTTGGGAGTGTAGAATATATATATGCATTGTAGGTGTAGAGTTGATAGAAACCATGACTAAGAATCATTGTGTACTCCTCATTACGAATTTATAAATTTAAATGAAATGTACATGCAACTTGCATTAAATCATATTAAATAATTGACATATGTGAAAGGAGAGAAGAAAATACATCAGTTTTCTTTCTAAAGTATTTAAGCTAAAACGTTAATCTTTCCTATTAGCACCTAAATTTATTCACTATCTATTTTTTTTTAATGGTTATTAAATTTAGAAAATCAGAATTCAGTTTGATTTAATCTTAAAGCAAAGAAACAAATTTTTTTCTAAAATATTTAAGTTAAAACTGCATTTATTTTATTCAATTTTCTTTTTTTTCTTAAAGGTTACTAAATGTAAAAGATGACCAGAATTTAAATTTCAATTAGATTTAAAATGAAAACAAAAAAGTTTTGTTTGTGTGCTTTTCATTATGTAATAAGAGATATACCAAGCCTATCATGGTCAGGATAAGATACAAAAAATTGCTCAAGTGTAAACATTAAACTAAAAATAAATAAGGATGTCCTAAGGAATAAATTTTTTGGTGGGGATATAATTTAGTTGGAAACTTTCTAATATGAGAAGAGGGAAAAGGACCCAAAAATAATTGGAATTGTTGTCTGATAGGTGTGTCTGTAGTAGTACATGCTTTTGCAGCTAGATACCTCTTACTGGGACTCTTCTGTATCAATCTATCAAATGACATCACCATACTAAATCATAGTGCCATAAAGGTCATTTTTTTGTAAAGTGTATTTGTCTATTTTTGTAATGGCGGAAAAGTTTGAACATGAAATTGTTTTTTAGCAGAAATGGCAGGGAAAACAGTTGTAATGCATGAAACAGTTAAAGCAACTTGCTCTGGGGAAAGCACAAGTTTAGGAATGGTTTAATGGAAATGTTAAATTCACTACATCTCAAAAAAGTGTGGCAGGTGAAGTTCAAGGTCAAAATGATGTAGATTTTTTTTGATAAAAATAGCATTGTTCACTCAGAATTCATTTGTATTAACCAGGCACTTAAACCCTATAAGTTCTGAAATTTTTGCATGATGTAGTAAAACTTAAAAATATCATTTTGTGACAAAGTGAGTACATGTTTTATCATGAGAATGCATTAGCATATAAAATCTTGAGTGTGAAATAATTTTTAATTCAGCATGACCCAGCTTATCCATCAGCTGTATTCATTCGATGTCATTCCATGCAACTTTTTATTCTCTTGAATAAAAAATTTTTTTTTTTTTTTTTTTGCAGACTTAATAAGTGGTGAACAAAAATAATGACAAAGACATCACGTTGTAAGTGCTTCCAGACTACTTCAAAGGTTAAAAAACCTGTTTAAACCAGTCCATTCAATTTGTAACACCTATAAATAAATACACAAATCTTTATTACAAAATTCAAAATTATTCTTGCCCCCTTCCTCATACTGTTAATAATAAATTTGAAATTTCTCAGATCTTTTATATTCCAAAGATAATGTTATATAAAAAATTTATATATGCTGCTGGAAGTTCTGTGGATGAGACCATAGAAATTATTATGGAAACATCAGCTAGACCAGCAGATCCTCTCCAGTTGATTATTTAATGTTTCTAGCAGTAGAGATTATCCACATATCCTTTTGCAAAAAAATTACCATACTATTACATTCTGTAAATTTGTACTCTGCAATACAATAAATATTTGATGTGATGTCCAAAAGATAATTTCTGATATCCTGTGATTCTTTAATTCAATGATTATAGGATTTTAAGTGATGCTAATAAATAACAAAATGTTAAATAAGTCAATTCTAAATGCAAGAAGAAAAAACATGCCAACCTTGAATTATCTTATTTCTCCACCAAGACAGAAGATTGAAGCCTTGTAACCTAGAGTGAAATAGCCATGAAGTTACACTCAATCTTACCAAAATGTAGTTATGTTGAACCTAGAACTCCATCTGCTGATGTACAATACTATATTTTGAATGAATTTTTTCACTAATTTTGTCATATTTAGGTACAATTAGCTAAATTATACTGAACTGCAATGTTAAAGTATTCAAATTCATCAATTTTTAGGAATTTGTAACCTGGTTGTATTTCCAAGCTTAAAACGGGCCATGAACATGCTGGTGTACAATACTATATTTTGAATGAATTTTTTCGCTGATTTTACATAAGTTATTTGATTTGAACTTTTATACATAAACTGTCTTGGTTTACAAATTTATCAATTGAGCAAATACATGCATTATATTGTGATGTACTATCAATAACTTGGATAATGTGTTTTTTTAATTTTGTCTTTCTTATATATATATATATATATATATTACTTTTTATATTTGAAAAGTTTATTGTTTAATATTGGGACCACATATTTAAATTCTTGTTAAGTGAGAATGGCAATGTTTTATGTGAGAGTTTAAAACATTTTTGGTTTTGATTAACCAGCACATTATTGCACATAGTGAGAATTTAAGGTACCTTATGAATAAAATCTGAAATGTCACAGCATACCTCACTAGTTGTTTATGAAGGTAAATGTTTTTATAAAACTTAGATCATTATAAATATGCAAGGTGAATATGTATTTTGAAAGGCAATCATATAAGAATAAAAGTTACAATTGGCTGGGGAAAATAGTAAACTATCCTGACTTTTGAAGTATACTTCACTCATAAAGAGGCAAATAAGAGATTATTATGTAAATCCCATAATGAGATATCTTGGTGCAAGGCAAATTCTAGCTTAGAGGAGCAATGGACTGTGATTGATTTTATGTTTAAAGGCCTACCTAGGTATCTTATTCTTGTAATTAAAATATTTCTGGATTTACAGTGACAGACTTTTTTGGAAGTTTGATCAGCTTATTGCTTTATTGTAATATGTAAACATTAATCTGATAGACAATATAAAATATTTCCCATGTCTAATTATTATATTCAATATCTAAGAGGCTGGTACACTGAACTCTTATTTCAATTGTTATAATTAGGTTATCAGTTACTCATGAATTAGTTAAAGCAGATGTGTTCTATTATCAATTTTTTTTTATACCCAAAGTTTGTTTGTATTACATAAATACTAACATCCCATTATCTTATCTTAGAAGTCACAAGTGATGACCAGTACTCCTTTACACAGTTTTATAGTTATGAGAACATTTATTGTTATGTATCAAGGTCCTATCCATTAACCAGATGAGTGTTAAACTTTTTTTAATATGTAGGGTGACCCACATCTCAAGATATTTTGAATCATTGAATATTCTTTGGTTATATTTGAGATAAAGGTGATCATATTGCACATCTAATATTGGGCTGGCAGTTATTGGTGGTTAAATAAGTCTATTATATCATTCCTAGGTGGATTAGAGCTCGAGCAACATGATCCTTTATGATAGAATCACCACATATCATGAAATACTATTCCTTTAGGAATTGTGTAGTAATAGAGATCCAAAGTCTACACGAGTTCTAACACAGTTTGAATTGATTTTACACTTGCTTGATTAGATAAATTTCATATTGTAATTTATTTGTGATTTTGTTTACCTTAATTATAATAAACTTCAATTTATATCATATATTCCAGAATACAAGTTTCCTTCAAGTAATATATATTCTGTTGGAATGGCCTGTTTAGGTCAGATTCATGATGAATTTGTCGTATTCATCTCCATGACCTGGAGGGAACAGAAAAGAAATTTTCATATGCAGTCAAGCATGTATAGCCAACTAAAGATGTCCTAGAGTCATGGTTAATAACATCAATTTCTCACGATATTCATTGTGATCTTTGTTATATCGTTTGTTATCTCCATGTACTTCTGGGAAGTCCGAACCTTCCTTGATTCTTTGGTTATCAATTTTAGCATGTTATGCATTTGGATATTTACATCTTATTAAACATAAATTGATAAAAAAAAATTGAGATTGAAAAGTGCATTTGATTGTAAACTGCTAATTAACAAAAAAATGAAGTTATGTTTAATAATTGATATCCTAATCAAAGAATGTTCTTGTAGAATTAATTTGATGAACTTCCAAATCAAGTACTCTTTAAAAAAAAAAAATTCAATAGTAAAGTAATACACAAACTATTTTATGTTTTCATAGTATCTATATACCCTTTATGATTTAATGTAATAATAGTGTCAGACTCTGGAATATAAGTCTTTGGATTGATTCCAATTCTGGCATTTCTAGCACTCAAATTAAAATTTGGTGAATACATTGTTTCAAGAGCAAAGATATAGACAGTAAATTGTATTTTCAACAAGAAAAGATGGATGATTGTGCTATTTTTTATTTTTGTAAATGGGTTTAAAATAAGGCAAAAACATCTAGATAACAAAGCAGAAAATTTAATTATTTATTAATATAGTACATTACAAACTTCTAGTCATAAAAGTTTGTTAAAACTTTTCTATAAAAAGAATAAACAGCAACAAATATTCTTTTCCAAATTTTGATACACTTTTTCTATAAATAGTAATTATTCATTTCAATCTATCTTAATGATAAAAAAAGTTTATAATAGAGCTCTTAATGATAAAAAAAAATATTTATAACTTTATAATATAGATCTCTAAATATTAAGATACTAGAATAGTGTTAATATGGCATGCAATAACAAATTATTCTTGATAATGATCAAATGTTGTACCTTAGATCTGGCATCCTTATACCTAATTATCTCTAAACATGTTTTCTTTCAAAAAATATAATTTTTTTAAAAATAAAAGTATTATAAGAAATATTGTTTTATGTATACTTTTAGTACCTTATATTCTCTTTGAGGTAACATTAAAAATTATCTATTAAGTTTTTATATACTTATCATATTATGTATGCATTTATACTCTTCAATAAGTTTGGCCTTTTACTTATTTCATATTCCAGTGTTTCTGATGTAGTTTCATCAGTGCAATATTAAGTTCAAAAAAATATGCATTTAGTTATAAGAATAATGCCTAAAACATTAATAAAGTTTATTATGATGTTCATTAACCTTTTTTCCAGTATTAGCAAAAACAAAAATTTAAGAATATCAATAAAAGAAGATAATGTTAATATTTCAAATTTATCATACTGCAGTTTTCTTCCTATTTATTTCAGAATAACTACCTGAAAAAATAATACAAATATGTATTTGCAAACTCATTACCCATAATTTTAATAATCCACACTCTCATGCCATCATTAATCATGTTAGTTTTTGTTGGCAGTTATATAGTTCCATTCCTTGTTATTACTGTATAAATTTTTTATAACTGCATTACTCTTTTTTTATTTTCTTTGATAATTTAATGTGCTTTTAAATTAAATTATATCAAAAGATGTTTACATATGCTAAACATGTATATTTTATATGATTTACTATCATTCTTAGCTTCACATATTTATTGGAAATAAAGTAGACACTGAGGGATTATTGCATTTTAATTTCCGTATTATTATTCAATACGGTTGCATAGTTCACTACCAAGGAAAGATTAAAAATACTACAAACTAACTACAGCTTAGCAGTTTTCGATCAGGCAGTTCATGTTCATAGCACTAAATAGTCAAATTGCGAGTGAGAGGAAGAACACGAATATAGCACATTCCACTTGCATAACAAAGCAACATATGAATCTTTTTTATCTATCATGTTGTTGGCGATAAGCCATGCCTCTTTAAATTATCTTTTTTGATCTTTGCGCTCAGCATAAATTACTTTGAGGTTAAGTGGATTGAAGTTGTGACCAGAATCAATTTCATGCTCCAGGAGCACCGATTTTATATTGGGGTCTGTTTTAATGAGAATATATATATATATTGTGACAGGCACTCTTGGAGTGGCCATGCAAAAATGATTATAGCTAAAGATACAGTTAATCACATGTATATAGATTTATATTTTTGTATTAATTTTATATATATTTATCGCCATTATAATAATACATAAAGTACGAATTATATAAACGTACTGTAAAATGAATGATGATGGTCTGGGCATATATTTTACCCCCACACACAAATAAATTAAATATTAAAAGCCATGATTTATAATCTGTATGTGCGAATTATAATGTTATATATTATGAAATGTTTTTACATATTTTTATTTTAACTATCACAAATTTTCTAATTTGAATCTCTTTTAAGTTGTTTAATTAGTATATATATATAAAAGGGGATAATTAAAAATAATTGTCAATGGTCCAACACGTCTATTTCTTATGTTTGACAGATATTTTCTCTGATAAGTTACAGCAAGGATAGGTTATTATTGTTTGACCAAATAATAAGTTTACTAATAAATTGGAAATGGTCACCCTGCTTTGTGTTTTATTTTTAAAAACAAGAAAATATAAGGTAATTAAATGCCAATATTGGCAGAGAAAATATGATTTTAGTTTTGAATTTGATTTAATCTTTTGTAAAGGAAAAGTGAAACTTTTTCTTCTGTGTTAAAATTGAAGTAAATAAACACCTTAATCAACCAAGGTGGTCTGATTAAAAACTGAAAATAAAAATTAAAGAGATAGGAAAAACTCAGGTGTAAAAAGCTATATGCATTATTCCAATCAAGTAGCCATGAAGTTAGTTGGCTGACACAATAGTAACAGGGGGGATACTCAAATTCATATTGTAATGAGTGTGCTACATAAGCTGTTCACCAGGTGCTGAAGGGGATGATATAATACAAAATAGATAGATCATGTCCTCTGGTTGTGTTGAGCTTTTATGAAATATTGTGGTTATGTGCTGCATTCTTTTAATCTGCTGTGCTGGTCCCTGCTGCCGATGAAATATTTGATCACGGGTCTAGGAAGACTGTCTGACTGATGATTTTTGTCAGCTATAATCTGCTGAGGCCATTTTAATAAGTACCGCACGTGAGAATTTATATAAATAATTAAAAAGGCACAGATTGTCCCACATTATAAATTAGTAAAAAGGGAACAGAACCGAGCATGGCTTCAAATGAAAATCCAGCAAAAGTTCTATCATTTGCTGATGCTATGCTAAAGAAGAGAAGATTAGTAGAAACCTTAAGAAAGATAACATTTTTTTAAAAGTAGTCAGCATGATAGAGTAGACTCCCATGTCAGTACACCAGCCAGACTCCTACGCCATCATGTAGGCACTAATACCAGCTGATGAACATCTAAATGCCTACATCCTTCTGAATTGAAGAGAAGTCATCGCCACCCTATTGTCCAGTTTTATAGCATGCTCAGAAGCCCTGAAGACTGAAGAAATCGGAAAATGCTGGATGGTATAATTTTTTTTGTCTATATGGTTTACCAAAGATGAATTTTGATATATATATTTTGTTGCATTACATGTATGTAGAATTGTTTGTCCACAAAGCATTGGATTATTCTATGTTAAATCATCACCTCATCTTAATTTTAAGAAATGCTTAGATTGCATAGACATGTTTTTTTTTATTTGTTACTGTTTGTAACACATAATGCATACAGTAAAAGAAATTCAAATTGATTTAAAGTATAGTATTTTATGCGCAGATAGACATACATTTTTGGATATGAAATAACAGTAAGGCTTAATGTGTGTAAACTCAGATCATTTTATTTCAAGGGGTATTTATATGAAAATAGAGAGGGGAGTTCCATATGTAAATTGAATCAACATTATTCTTAGTTTTTCTTCTCGTACTATAATACTGGGGTTAATAAAGTGTATTTTATTCATGTATATTAAACCGGGTGGTGTGTTTTATATTTTATTAGATCACTCGTGGGAATCACTGAGTGAGTAAACAAAATCTATTTACTTTCGACTCTTTAAGTAAAATACTTGTGAAAGCAAAATTATAAGACCTTTTTTTTTTATACAAAAATATACGATAACTTATATTTGATCTACACCAATGTAATTTAAATATTGCGCCACCACAGCCCCTTAGGCAGAGAAGAATAATGCCCAGGGGGCACCTGTGACCAAGCCAGAGCTATATATAAAAATATATAACTGCGACCACATTTGAAGGACACAGATCTCAGCTGCAGAATTCAACACCTATCATTCAAAGCACTTTTTTGTTTCAGAGTAAACTCCAGGTGCCAGTTAGCTACAAGAACTAACACGTTTTGAATGATGGCAAACTAATTCAGTGCCTAAGATATCCCAACTAGCTCAATCAAAAGGATAGTATAATATAGTGTTACTTTATTTAGTGATAAAAGAACTGACCTACAAATATTACATTTAAAGATAATTTATTTTAACTAAACACTTATCATTCTAATTTTAACTACTTTTATAAATCTTAATATAAACAAGGGTATTTTTATATAATGATCATGCACACACACTGAATTCATACACTAGAATAACAAAAGCACTGAATAATACATAGTATTTAAAAACACGCACATCAATAGTTCTTTATGCATGCTATAGTTTTTATTAACTGACTCTGGGAGGCTTCAAGGTTAGCAATGACTACATTATCAGAAAAGAAATAAGAAAAGTTATTCATTACCTATAGGATTTGACATTAAATTCTGTTTGCTGTTTCAAGTATAAATTTTCCAACCAGTTGGATCCGCGATTTTGTGGAGGTTCCTTTGATTACTGTTCCGTGGCACTATTCCTTAAGACAGATATCCCTAGCAGTTTTTTAAGTTGTTAGGCAGGCAGCACTTTTTCCAGGCAAAATGTTGATCTTCCATTAGACTAAGGGCTAGAGCAGTTGTATGAATCCAGTGGCTGTTAGCACTGCATAATCCTGCAAAGCACTGATTCTGGATACATGAAACTCACTGATTGATCGACTGAATTCAACTTGATCGTGAACTCAATTGATTGATCGATGAAAAACTGGCTTATTTATGGGATGACCTGTTTTCACTTTGTTAATTAGTTTTTTATATCCGCCAGCTAATCTATTGTTGGAATTCGTCCACTGTTTTTGATTACATTCTTTTGATAAGATTTTGATCATGTTTTCAGTTGATAGCCATTGTAAATTGTTTTTATATCACTTATGAGCATATACAATATTTAAATCTTTGAGACATTCCAAGTATACGCTTTCATTTGTTTTTCTTTTTAATATTTTTAACACGCACACATTTATCACTTGTTATTTACGCACATGTACATTTTATTCTAATAAATAATTTAAACGAAAACAAATATTTTTAATTATTTGAAAATCACTACTTTTAACTTGTCTAAGTTATATTTTATATCCCCTTCTAATTAATAAATGACTTTTGTATGAATAACATTTTAAACTCTTAAATTTTTTTTTTTTTTATGAGATGCTTTAATTCAATTATTTACGGACAGCTTAGTAATTTTATTATTTATTAATCAAGTTTAAAACTTTACGTTGTTTATGAAATTGTTTATTTCAATAATTTTAGACAAAAATTATTATATGTACAACTAAGATATCGGTACAATATAAATGATGATGGTTTATTGGGGAAAATAAATGTTTTTAAATTATTTTATTAAGGTGCTATATACATTTTCCGAGCATAGCATAATCCATCAGTTACCTGAGATAAAGAGATGATTGAACCAAGTCCATGGGATTATTGGGTTATTAAAAGTTTATTGTCATGATAATATCTTTCTTTACTTATTTGTTTGTAGTTGCATATCCGTTTGGGAGGAGTTCTGTTTCCGGAAGTGGCGTGTAAAGGCCAGGTTCAAATGCTGCCTTTCAAAAGTATGCAACGGCCAACATCCTGATATTCAAAAAGCATGACAATAGTTTTGGTAGTGGAGAGATCAAAAAATATAACCAGCTTTGGTTTGATCTCTCTCATTTAAAAATTCAATTACTTATTTAAGTCATTAAGTTTAGTTTATTATTGGGTTTATAAGGATGCCATACTCAGTGTGCATGGTAGGTGTCGACCAGTACAATATATATATGCTGTGCTAATCTAGAGGCACTACTGGTGCAGGATGCTTTGTAATAAATTGCATTGCAAGTGGGTTCATTACAAATGATTTTGTAATGATTCGGAGGGGCTAGTCCAGAGGTCTTTAATATAGTTTAATAACTGATTTAGATTAGGAGAGGTTCTGAAGCTAACCTCAAATGACTGAGCAAATTGTCCTTAATCTCTGCGATACACAGAGTATAAATGGAAGGCTGATCCATGTGTTTGTCTGGAGGCCTAGTGTTTATTGTGGAATAAAATTTTTTGAGAGATCTAGAGTTAAAAAAAGGTAAAATGTGGTGATTTTTTGTGCAAAAACCAAAAAGGCGAACTGGCATAAAATTGCAATTGATTGTCCAGATAAATTTTATTAATTATTTTCAAGTGGAAATCAATTTAGACACTCTTGTAACCTTTAGGCGAAATAGTTGGTTTAATGTATTAAAAATAAAAAAAGAGTACTTATATAAGTAAATAAAAAACTGATAATGGATTATAATGCTAATATTAAGAACAACAATTAAATTCATCCTTGATTGAAGCACCATTGTTAAAAATAAATAATATCAAAGATGTTAATAAGTTTCATAAATTTTATTACTTGAATCAAACTTTGTACAAGTACCTTCTAAAAATATTCTCTCAATAATAAGACAAAGTAAATATATAAAAAAATGAGCTATAAAATAAATATAGTAAATTAAGATTTATTAAAAAGATATTGTACATGAAAAATATATATCAAATCATATGAATGAATTCATAAATAGTTTTATCAATAATTCAGCAAAATTTGGCTTTAGAAAAATCCATTTCAGGATGCTGTTGCATGAATTTTTTTAAAATATCTTGTTTTTTCTGATCTTCTGAAGTAGGAAGACCTAATTCTTTTTGTCGTTGATCATACATCATTTTTTCCACCATTCCTCTTGTTTCTCCATCCAAATCTGAAAGTTTAGATGGTTCAGGATTCACCTTCCTGGTGTTGATCTCAGGATCTAAAATATATATATATTTATAAATAAAGAGAAAAAAATTTAACACAAAAAATTAAACAGCTTCTCATATTCAATATTTCTTTCCTTAATTTAAATATAACAAAATAAATAGTGATGATACATTATGCTGGAAAGATTATAATTTATTTAAAATTGTAACTTAGCACTGCTTTCAACCAAGACAGTCATAAGTTTATATAAATAGAATTTATAAGTTAAATAAAAATACCATTTATGTGATAATGCAATGATCTTTATTGTTTACTGCATTGATGTTATTTGCAATAAACCATACCTCTTTATATTTTCTTTATCGATCATTCTGTTCAGCGCAAACAACTTCAACATTAAGTGGATTGTATATCTGGACTATTAAAAAATTTAGCTGCCAAAATATTTTTATAGCAGAGTACTCCTTACCCAGTCAAATCAACAATTTCAAAATTGTGTTATGCTAATTAGAATATGTACATCATTTTTTCCCATATATAAAAAAAATCATTTTAATTGTACATTTAATCATTTTTAAAATTGTGTTTTAAAAATTAATTTTTTATTAGAAAAATTACAGGCCCAGAATAAGTAGAAATATGATGAATTTCCAAACTTATCCTCACTAATTAAAAACAACATTTTGTTTTCACGGTCCTAGCTAATTAGGTTGATTAAAGAAGAAACGGCCTGTTTATTATCTGAAAAAATTTTTGAGTTTCACCAGGCCCAGATTTGAATCACAGGTCATGGATATCGAGATCAAATATGCTAATCATTAAACCTGAAGGTCCATTTGCTGTTTATTTTTAGATCTAAGTTTTGAACACTTCAAAATTTTGCATGCTAAAATAAATAATTTATTAATTTTTAAAAATTATATATTATTTATAAATAAATCAGAGTGAAAACTATCAAGTTATCTTACAATTTACTTTGCATAAGCAATCTCATTAAAGATCTACACAGAAAATATCTTTTCCAAATACCAAATGAGTATTCAAATAAATTATTTTCAAACTAAAATATAAACTATTGCGAATATGTATAATCATAATTTGCTTTTTATTTGATGCCATTTCATGACAGCTATAGTTTTCGTCTTGGCCAATTCATATTTTTTAATTTAATGCACTCTAAAAAAATTTTTTTAAAAAAGTACTTTTGACTAATTTTCAGTATTATCAATAGATTCAATAAAAAAAGTGATTCTATCTTCATTAAATCCAATGAAAAATTGGAGATGATGAAAACAATATTTATATCAATTTGAACATATAAAAATGATAATTGTATATAAGCTAGATATGTTGGAACTGCATGTTTCTTTAAAATTTTAACAACATATTTTCTAAGAATTTTACATTGAATCTTTCATAATCTACTAAATGAAAAGCAAACAAAATATGCGACAAACTTTGACCATTTGCAAAAAGCATATTTTCTTTAATAATTTTACAAGAGAAAATACTTGTATTCAATTGTTTGTAAGTTTGCTTGCTTTTAGTTAATTTGATAAGTAATACATTAAAAATCAATAAGAGAGATGTCCAGAAATTAATTCAATTACTAATTATAAAAATTAGTGATTAAATTAATTAATTTCAGGACATTTCATGATTTTATTTAAAGTAAAATATAAAAACCCTTATTGGGGTTGAAGAAAATAATTATTTCTTGGCTTTTTAGTCCATTATAAATAAAAGTGCTTAAAATACTTTTTATATATATTATCTTTAACTTTTTACTATTTGGATATTTTGTAATTATAAAATAGAGAAAAAGAATGTCATAGCCTCTGTAATACTTAAAAGGAAATTTGTATACAATAAAAATTGATTCCATTAATATATTTTGTTTAAGAAAGAAGCATTTTTAAAAAGAAACTTTTACAATCAATAAAAAATAAAATTTCATCCAATTATTTAAAAAAGCACAATTAAAAGAAATTAAGATTTGTTTTTATTTACATTTCAACTAATCATTAACATTTTATAATATAATGTATGCAACACTGAAACCTACTGAATCAATATCATGTTTGAAATTCATCCTTCAAAACTGTTACACTAAATAAATGACTGGACAAGCATGAATGAATTTTTTCATTGTCATCAATTTCTATCACATGGACAAAAATTGAAGGAAATTCATTTGGTAGATTAATATGTTAAAAATTGGTTACAAAATTTATTCTAAAGAAATAAATAGAGTTTCTAAATAAAGAAGTATGCTGAGATGATGTGAAGAGATCGGAAAAAATGGATTGAACTTGGAGACCTTCAACCTACAGTGAATCAATAATGCTTGAAAATGACAATGTAACTTAACAGAGAACCATGGGCCATCCATAACAATCACTAGTTTTAAAAATAGTGATTGAATTAATTAATTTATGAATGCCCCATACTTTTATTTCAAGTTACATATTACAACCAAAATTGTGCAAAAAAAAAAAATTGTAAAGGGGGCAGGGGAAGAAATTAAAGCATTTTTTATATATTGAACTGGATATCATCTGCTTCAAAGTTCCATCACGATATTTACAGTTATTTTTAAAGTTGGATACTTATTCTTTTATGTAATGAGTATATTTCAGCACATATACTTTATTTTTCTTTCTGGAATTTTTATTAATACTAACTTTTATTTTTAGAAAACTATTTGAAAGTTTTATATGCTATAGTGCACATATGCAGCTATAGTTTAAAATTCTTTAATTTTACTTTTCAGTTTAAAAATAAGTTTCTATTGACATTTTTTTATTATCAAATTGTAAAAAACATTCTAATTTAAAAGTTAATCCTTTTTGAGAAAGCTTTTAATTTTGGAAAATTTTAATGGCTTTCCTGTTTCTTTTATTTTAATTATAATCTAATTCACTTTATCATGAAAGAAACGGAGATTTAATTTCGTACTAATTAATTTAGGAATAAGTTAAGAACCCTGGTGAAACATTTTAATTAAGATTGAGCATGAGATGGGGATTGGCCCAGAGCAAATGCTTTTCAATAATAAAAAAAAAAATGACGCGGAAGATAAAGTGGCATATAAATAGCCCAGAAGTTTAGGACTTATTATTCTTCAGATGCTTATTATTCTGGTTAGCTTGACCTAGATTAATTTGATTAAGAAAAGTGACGTAGCTCCTTTTATTCAGTTAATTTGTGAATATCCTTTTATTATTATTTTAATACATTTGTTTGCTTCCTGGATCCGCTGTCAGATTATATTCATTTACCTGTCAATGAGATATTCGATCGAACTCTCAGAATAACCTACATCGAATTAACTGTGTTCGCCTTCCAGATGGTCGAGTTCCACGCCATGTGTATTCAAACCCCTAGAATGCCGTGCTAAACCAACCAGAGGACGAATTCTGATCTCTGAGCTGTTCTTTGCAATCATGCCTTAAAAGCCTAAACTAGAACTGATTCCCAAGTATGCTTCCACCCTTACGGCCATTTAAAGAGAAAAGCACTTAAAAGACTTGTGCACAACGGTGAGTACTCACTGGACTTGTCTGTACTGTAAGGCAATTTATTTCATATTCTTGCCAAGGCATACATCTCTAATTAGGTTCTCCGCTTAATCCAAAGTAAATCTGTGATTTAAAGTGTCATATCTTATAATTATTATATGTACTCTTATTTTTAATGTGTGCTGTACATTTAGTCTTAATGCTATATATTAGTAATTTTAAATTGTGTTTTTATTATGTGTCGGAGCGTGTATTGAGTTTCTTTTCTCAAGTTATTTAGATTTGTATATTTTACATTCTGAATAAATGCTTGGGCAGATGTAAATAATTTTCTTATTGCTTACGTGTCTCCATTTCAGACACTTTTTATTAATTTATAGCAGCCTAATTTGTAGCCAATTGTTTGGTTGGTGATTAATCGATAGAATATTATTTTCATAAATCGGAGATTTTGTTTTTCTCTCATTTTAAAATATTTACTCCGTAGTATTTTCTTATTCTATTTGTTCTTATATTGAAATCAATCTTGATCTTAAACGTGATTATCCATGAGCCGTTCTGCAGACACATGACATATCTAGTTTTAATGTACTATGGAGTGCTTGCCTGCGCTGTTTCGTTGCATTTCTTGGAAGACTATTTCTTTATTGAAAATCTTTGAATAGAGAAACCAGAATTGATTCAGTGAATCTTCAGCTGAAGTAAAATCTATTCCCTCGCTTTTAGAAACTCGATGAAAAAATTAGCTTTGCTGCCTAAGCGTTTAACCCTCCTGGAATGCAGCAAATCTTTCACACATTTCAGCATTTGCTGACGTTTTTCTTTATCTCACGTCTACTTCATTTGATATTTTTGTTTACTACTGAAATAAATTTTAAATGTTTACATTTTGTTTCTGTAAATATTTAAAAAAATGAGGATGTAATCAAAACAAAGACTTCATATGTCATTGTTTCTAGAAAGATTATTTTCAGGTTATAAAATCAACAAAATATTTCTTGTTTCTGATTATTTTTAAAAACGTGAACGAATATTTATTTATTTCTCTCATATCTAATGAACTATGCTTTAAAAGTTTAAATTTTTTGAATATTTATTGCAAAATTATGATATTTTCTTACTGTAAATATAATGTAATTGTTTACATCAAAGCTAGAATTTTTTAATTTGCTTAAGGCCATATTTACGTTAGCTGCTAATCCAGCATTATATTTTTGAAAATAAATAAGTTATTAGTAATTTATATTTCTTGATATCTAATAAATATAGTGCAAATTATTTTTTAAAAAAAATCTAAAATCATAATAAATTCACAATTAAACATGTTTTTGTGTCATTGGAAACTTCAATGTCGCAAAACGCCAAACATTTTACAGCCTTGGCAAGAGACAATGGCTGAACATGTCAGGGCGGGGCTTATGTCTATTGTAAGAGCGGGAATTTTGAATTCCCCGCCTTTTAATGCGCAATTTTCAGGAAAAAATTTAGTATAGTAAAATATACCATTTTAAACGCATTTTAACATATAATACATACGAAAAAATTCACCAGAGGACGAATTGGCCAAAAAACGTTTCCCTAAAAGATAAGGTTAATGTTTTCTGTCTCTTGTATACGCTTTGATAAAATTTGTTAAATCTACGTCATCTTGTATATATCTCAGTATTCTGAAATTTGTCAATATAATAAACATTAAAATTTCTTGAATTATATTAGCTAATGTTTGTCCTAGTTTTTTCTGTTGTCTGAACAATATTAACTGCTTTTGCTCCGTGAGCGCTCATCGGATGTGTTTTCTTTCTTTACTGTCGTAAAAAGTATAAGCATGACATCAACCAAAATACGGGCATTTAATAGCTGTCATGTGATTCCATAAATATCTACCTCAAAAAAATCAGTTGAAATTTGGATATTTGGCAGAAGTTTTAATTGACCACAGTATTTAATTTTTTTGTTTTTTGATAATTTTTGCCATTATCACGAAGCTATAAAAGACAAAAAATGGTTTACAGCTTGCAAGTGAAAATTTCTCTGGTGTTATTCACAAACAAGGCCTACAATAGAGCTTCAATGTAATGACTCATAAGTATAAAATTTTAATATTTAAATTTTTTGAAAAAATTATCTTTTTTATTAATTTTAGTTTGTAATTAGTGTGTGTTAGTTTGTAGTTATATATTTATTTATGCTCATATAGAATTCATATTTATCATAATTTTCTAAAGTTCTACCGTAATTTTCTAAAGTTCTAATCCACTTATTTTATAAAATAATGATTTTCAAAAAGTTTAATAATTTATTATTTATAATTATGTTTATAATATGTTTGTGTTTACAAGTAATGAGTTATAAAACTAATCAAATGTATAGAAAGATTGCATACGCAGGCATATAATCAAATTCTGATTTTTGTTTATGTTTTTGTTTATTCTTGTTCATGCTCTGGAGTCACTCTGGTTTTGCTATATGTTTCATAACATTATTTTCAAGTCTATAGTGAAGCAATGGATCTGAAGTCCGATCCATGCTTCACAGCCTTCTATAGACTTGGTTAGTATTATAGACCTGAATTAAGTTTATAGTCCAATATCAGCAGGGTTTTGCATTAAAGCTAAAATTAATTACGTTTATATAATTTGTATTGCATTTAAATATTTTGTTAAATAAATTCCATTCTAAGATTATATTTCTGTTAATAAAAATTACTTGTAAAATCTATTAGTCAAACATATATATACATCAAGCGTATATATATGAGTTAATGCAAAATTCTGCTGAAATAAAATACTTATTTTATTAAAAGAAATAAGAATGTATTTTTCTTTTTAAATCTTGTTCAAATATTTAGTATGATTCGATTTTGAGATAAGCCCGCCAACATTTTCTAAAAGAATGTATATTTTTAATTAATTAGCCCATTCAAGGCAAATTAAAGATGGCCTTCTCTTTCTTTTTTAATTAATAAAATTCAAAGTTTAAAGAAAGAAATTTAGAGTAAAAAAGTAAAGGTTATTTTTAGAAAATGTTACCTTGAAATAAAGGAGCATGTGGGTGGGCTTATCAAGATCTAAGATCATACAAACAATAGAAGGTAGCTGACAAAGAGGGTATAAATAAAAGTGAGAACAAAAGACTTGATTTATTCAAAGTTGTCTCACTGGCATTCAGTTTTCTCTTTGGAGAACTCTTTCAGATTTTGCTAGAGATTTTATTCCAAAAAGTTAGACAACTGTCGTCTTCAAAATCATGGAGAAGTTTGAACATACTCAAGCTAAACGTCATATGAATTTGATGGATTCTACTATGCTTGGCTAGGCAAATAAATAGCTTTGCCTATCGCCAAGGTTCCTAAATACCATCAAAATGCCTTAGTATCCACTCAATAGTCATCTGAACTCTGTGCCGTGTCTGTAGGACTTTTCATAAAAGCATGCTATTTATTCCCACTTTCCTTGTCCGGGCAAATACCTATCAAAGGCCGGATCAAGCCACGAATGCCGTAGGAAACATGACCAAGGGACCAGGACGGTAATCATATCTCTCCTCCATTGAACTATTTACTTTCTACTCTTTTGTTCATACCTTTCTTAATTGAATTATATTATAAATTGTTGTATTTAATTATATTTGTAATGTAACCATTTTTTTTATTAGACTAGTCTTAGATATATATTGTGTGATCATCTATCTATATATTTAACCCTTTTTCCTTCGCTATTCTTCATTACTAACTTTTATAAATATTTCGTATTCCATTGCGGTTAAGTTTAAAGGTTAGTTTTTCATTTAAATCTCTTTCCAATTTTCATTATATTTGTAAAATTCAATACGAGTAAGTTTCCTTTTGTTTGCCAACTTGATCTCCTCGATAACCCTTCTTTTGTCCGTCATTAGCTTATTATGTATATCAGATTTAGCTATATACGTTTTAAATAATTTTTAAACTCTGTTTTAGCGCAAAGCAATTAAAAAATGCTTTGTGAAAGATTTTTATTATTGCACTTTATCGAGGAGATTCGAGTTGACAATTTTAATAAAATTGGGAAGAAAAGATTTAGACCGCAAACATATTAATCTGTTTTTATTGTCTAATTAGTTTTCATTAATTTAGGGGAATAGCGGAGGCCATTAAATCATTATTTCATATTTTAAAGTTGTTAATTAAACATATTATTTAACTATAAAAAGCTTGAGTTTCCTAATTTTATTATAATGCTTTATTTTACTTTTCCAATGATCCAGGCACGCAAAACACGTTTCGTAGCACTTTTATGCACATTTAACTATTTAGCTCCATAGGTGTTCCCGTCCATGTCTCTATCTCTGTTGCTAAGCTTTGTGGCCGGTGAGAAAATATTTTATGTGTGTCTCAGATAATGTTGTTTGTTCGTAATTAGCTTCGAGAATAGGCAAATAGGGCAGAGGTCATAGTATTCTTGATTTAATATCTCGCATATGGATGGCCTCGAGGTACTTTCGCCTAGTATTTGAACTGGGTTAAACCAACATACATCATCTGATTGTCACAATAGCTAAAATGGACTATACCTGGGTCTCTTTTTACGCAGACTTATTTAACACGATTTTGAAGTTCAGCGAATCGTGTTTCACCGGAAGTCGAACTCCGATAAAGCGCTATTACTTTAAATAATAACTTTCGCGCACTTACGTTATATTGAAAGTAATAGCATATTATTGGAATTCGACTTTCATCTTAGTAATTTCAATATTTTCAGTGCTTTATAATAGTAAGATTTTATGCAATAATGAAATTAAAATCATGATTTCCACATTTTATGTATACACACATTAAATTTTATAAGATTATAATGTAAATTTGTTCAAACATTGTGCGTGTTAATTTTGCATTTTAAATTACATTCTGTTTTTGCTTTTTAAAAAAGAACGTAATCAATTATTAATCATTTAGTGCCCACAAGTTTATTTTTAAAAGGTCAGTAATAGCAGTGGGCACAATTAAATTTGACAATTAAAAATTAAAATCTGATTTTTAATTGTAATTAACAATTTAAAAATTACTTACGGCGACTTGGAATTAATGTGATGTGAAATTTGATTTTTAAATGGAATTGAAAATTAAAGAAAAAAATAAGAATTTAATTTCATAAACAATTAATAAAATCATCGTCTCAAAGATTAATTACTAATTACATTGTCACCAGAAAACCATTGACATAATATGAGTGTGAAGTTGGCGCTAGTTGTTTGCAAACGAACGTGTTTTTCGGCAAAAAGCTATAATAATTAAAACGTGTATAAAAAAATTTAAATTACTGTACTGTAAATTATGCATAAAAATATATTATTTTGAATAAAATTAAATATTATAGTTAAAAAAAGTTTGTCTTGTATCAATTTTTTTCAAATTTGAAATTTCTTATTAGTCATATTTTATTTTCTTATTTTTTTTTTTGCGCGAATTTTAAAGTAATTTTACATTGGTGCTTTGCTTTTACCGAATTTTGAAAAATCAGACAGCATCCCCACTTTTTCAATGTAAGTTACGTCTATTTTTGCGCAATTTCGTTTGCACGTGTTTTCTGAGGAACCTATCTAGCGCGTAAAACGAGACCCAGGTGTATATGCAAATAAATTATATCTATGTGATACAATAAATATAACAAGATAGCATCACTTCTATGAATAAAGAATATAAACATCACTTGTGTGCATAAAGTATATCAAATCACTGGTGTCCATAAAGAATATAAACATCACTGATGTACACACATACACAAAAAAATAAAGAGATGAAACTCATTTTATCAGTGATATAGACAGTAGCTACAATTTCTAGTTTTAGATAGACAAGAAGCCAATTGCTATGATGATTTCTTTTGTATCTTTTATTAGGACGATTCTTTTTCTTTATAGATGCCTTTGACATTTGGAACTGTTGGGGTACAAGATAAAAATGAAGAAATCATAACCAACTTCTGGACATTGTGAAGCTATGGATTATCTCAGGTAAGATATGTTATACATGTTTAGAAAGATAATTTTGTGAGGAATACAAAGAAATTATTACTGAAGATGTAATTTGAATTTTAGTTAATTTCCAAATTATGAACAAACAATAAAATAATTATTATTTCAGATGTGAAAATTTCCTTTTCCTCCCTTATTTTTTATATAGTTATCACTATTTATTTTATGCTTATTGTTTTCCTTAGTTTTTCTAGTTTCTAGCAATGTAATTGTTTTTGCTCTACCAAAATTAAAACTGAAGTTATTGTGAAAATTGTATCTCAGGCCAGTATTTTAAAAAATTCAATACGGAAGCTTACACTCAAGTGGTTAATGAGCTCTGGCTCTCCTTGGGTTTAGCTAGTGTCAATCATCATCATCATTAACTTCTGATCACTGTAAATTAAATTTTCCATGTCATGTGATGCACTGTGACCTCCTTATATGGAGTCAGAAATCTCTCAGTAACTATGACCAGAGAAATCTATTAGCCACTTTACCTTTCCTTTCCATTCTCCACCCTAAGTTTTCCCATAATCTGCTCCATCCCATTTCCACAACATAATCTTTGTCAACTCCATGGCCTTCATATCTAAATCCCCCTTTGTCTTTCCCCAAACCCAGCATAAAAACCAATAACTCACTCCTGTATAATCACTTTGTTCATATTTAATCTTCCATAACTTCATTATTTGTACCCTTTCTGCTTCTAAGCATTTACATTGAAGTAACAGATGCCTAATATTTTCTATGCCTTCTTTACACAACTTGCAGACTAAATCACCCATATTTTTCCATTTACATGTATATTCCCTTGTTGCTAAAGATCCCGTTCGAGCCTTAAACGATAAACTACTTTCCTTACTATAATATTACCCGATTATATTTTATATCGCCATTGTACGCTTCTACCCGTAGCTTCGAGTGAGGATATTTGTGAGCATAGTCTGATTCCATCTCACGCGCCAATCTTACACATGGATAAGAATTATCTCATCGAAAACGTAAATAAGGGTTCGGGTATATATATACCTCTATTTATGGTAGCGCCTCCGGACCAGCTCAATCTCAGGGTTTGGGGACTATAGTCTAACTAGAGAACAAAGCCAAACACTACCCAACTAAGTCTTATATGTCTATCAATTCTGTCCGATAATTTATCCGTTATAAATCTAATAACCCAACCCGAGTGTTATCATACAATTCACTCTATTTATTACCATACTTAATACCGATAAAATCTCATTTATCCACGCATATAAATATATCAATATTCAAGCGCACAGCCCATTTACCCTGATACACACATATATAATTCATATACGCATCAAAATAGTGCAATTATACATCAGAGCGGTTTATTTAAAGTTATTTTATTTAATTTAAAAGAGATTTATTATAGTAATTAATAGAGGTAACACTAGTTCTTTACCAAGACGCATTCATTGAACATATATTTAGCGTAAACGTCAATTACCTTAAGTACCGTCGACCGTTCACACGGTCAAAGACAAGTCCGCATTTATAATTCTCCACGAATACTGGTCTGGTTGATATAATGGATGGCAAGGATTTCCAATATGGTATATCGAATAGCTTATTCTGGAGGTGGAGTAGATGATTCACTCACTTTATGAAAGGGTCCCATTTCATAGATCTTTCGTCGCCATTACACTTGATGAACAAGAACTCTTTTGTATAGCGAAATTCGTAGGTCCACTTCAGATGGGTTCCACGACAACTGTCCACTGGATCGGTTAACGAAACTAGCGCTATGGAATTACCCCGACATTTTGTGTGAGAAATATTAATAAACTTCTTAAGAAAATTTTTATACGTCCACACACTCCGTAGTCCAAACCGCATTTTTTTTCTTTTTTCCACTCTCGAGCCCACAAAAAAGTTCTTTTGTTTTCACTCTTTAACTTTGCAAAATTTTCTTCCAATATCCCTACGCCACTGTCCCGTTCTTCTATTGTTCTCCAAAGATACTCACCTGACCCGTTTTCGGACTTCTTGACGCCAGTTATTACTAAACCGCATACAGCAACTGATTTATTTCTATTTCTATCTTCATATGTTCAAAAGATTAATTAGCAAAAGAAAACACGTGTTACCGACAATATTATTAATCAGACTTAAAGAAAAATTTTAACGGATAAAATATATACGAATAATCAATTACAACTTATACAGCTCCGTACATAATTGCTTGTAACCATCATCGTTAATACATAACACACATTTTATACTCACATATACAAATATATTTATATAAGCATACCCACCTAACATTCACACTATGTAACAGGGTTCGAATGACTATTTACATATATATCTTTTCGTATATAGTCGCTCAACATTAACACTCGCAATTAGTAATATATTACATACGCTTGTATTCGAACCCCGTTTGTTAATACCCCCCTGGTGCGATAGCCTTCAAATACCCTCTGTGTATATGAACGGCTTCTTAACGACTCCTTTCTATCCTTTATCCCTCTCTAGGTTTGCGAAGGGTTTGAGTGACCAGGCGTTGTATGATCCCTTTACTTCCTGCCCAGTATCCACCCAAAATGCATGTTTTCCCAACCCTTTTACTATCGTAAATGGGCCCTCATATAGATTGCAAAATTTTTTGCAAATAAACTTTCCAGGTTCGCTTACATGTGGCGTCCTCACCATTACCTGGTCCCCCACCTTAAAGGAGTGCGAGGAACTCTTGAAACTCTCCTTTCATTGTCTGCTCCTGTGAACCATCGACTGGTAGGCCCGCTGCCTATCCTTTTCTAGATCAATGGGAGTTTCCCCCATTTGGCCTTCAAACTGTCGTATCTTAAAAAAATGGTTCCCGTGGGTGTGTACCGCCACACCCCTACATTTACCCATATGCTCCGGTCTTTCCGTCTCACTAGACTTCGGCCCGTTTTATATTCTTCTCTCCTTCATCTAAACTTCCTTTTACTTCTTTATCGTCAGACTTCTCCGCCCTTTCCTTGCTTTCTATCCCTGGTCTCCGTTCTATCTCCTGAAATCTCCGTTCGAACCTCTCGTCCATTTCCTGAAATCGGAGTTCTAGATCTTCTAATCTTTCTAAAATCCTCTCCAATACATTTACTTCCTTCTCTTCCATCGCCTTCTTCTTTTCCCCATTCTGTTTATTTTTTGGCTTCATTTTCCCTCTATTACTATTTAAATTATGTGCCAGGTTCGTCACCCCGGTTTCCAGTGGTCCACTGCATGACCCACCCGATAGACCCTTGCCCCTCCTTATTATCATATTGAGCGATATTGTTTTATAATATCCCAATGTTAGATAAATTCAACCTCGATTTATAAACTATGACTTTATATATATACACAGGACATACCTCAACGCTATTTTCCCCCTTGACCACTCGAGAACTTTTCTATCTGTATATTCACACCGCCAAATATGCCCATCTACTTTTACCAATATGTATTCAAACTCTTTCTGATTTATAACAAACTATCGCTTTTATTTTTCCCTTTTTCTCTTTTTTCCTTTTTTTTTAAAAAAAAAAAAATCTCCAACTCTCGTTTGTACGCTCTTTTTACGTTACGTTAGGATGCCCTTTTAAATGCCCGTTCTCTAACATTCGCAGCCCCGTTAGTTGGGACGCCATTATAATGCTACCCGTTATATTTTATATCGCCATTGTACGCTTCCACCCGTAGCTTCGAGTGAGGATATTTGTGAGCATAGTCTGATTCCATCTCACGCGCCAATCTTACACATGGATAAGAATTATCTCATCGAAAACGTAAATAAGGGTTCGGGTATATATATACCTCTATTTATGGTAGCGTCTCCGGACCAGCTCAATCTCAGGGTTTGGGGACTATAGTCTAACTAGAGAACAAAGCCAAACACTACCCAACTAAGTCTTATATGTCTATCAATTCTGTCCGATAATTTATCCGTTATAAATCTAATAACCCAACCAGAGTGTTATCATACAATTCACTCTATTTATTACCATACTTAATACTGATAAAATCTCATTTATCCACGCATATAAATATATCAATATTCAAGCGCACAGCCCATTTACCCTGATACACACATATATAATTCATATACGCATCAAAATAGTGCAATTATACATCAGAGCGGTTTATTTAAAGTTATTTTATTTAATTTAAAAGAGATTTATTATAGTAATTAATATTGAGGTAACACTAGTTCTTTACCAAGACGCATTCATTGAACATATATTTAGCGTAAACGTCAATTACCTTAAGTACTGTCGACCGTTCACACGGTCAAAGACAAGTCCGCATTTATAATTCTCCACGAATACTGGTCTGGTTGATATAACGGATGGCAAGGATTTCCAATATGGTATATCGAATAGCTTATTCTGGAGGTGGAGTAGATGATTCACTCACTTTATGAAAGGGTCCCATTTCATAGATCTTTCGTCACCATTACACTTGATGAACAAGAACTCTTTTGTATAGCGAAATTCGTAGGTCCACTTCAGATGGGTTCCACGACAACTGTCCACTGGATCGGTTAACGAAACTAGCGCTATGGAATTACCCCGACATTTTGTGTGAGAAATATTAATAAACTTCTTAAGAAAATTTTTATACGTCCACACACTCCGTAGTCCAAACCGCGTTTTTTTTCTTTTTTTCCGCTCTCGAGCCCACAAAAAAGTTCTTTTGTTTTCACTCTTTAACTTTGTAAAATTTTCTTCCAATATCCCTACGCCACTGTCCCGTTCTTCTATTGTTTTCCAAAGATACTCACCTGACTCGTTTTCGGACTTCTTGATGCCAGTTATTACTAAACCGCCTACAGCAACTGATTTATTTCTATTTCTATCTTCATATGTTCAAAAGATTAATTAGCAAAAGAAAACACGTGTTACCGACAATATTATTAATCAGACTTAAAGAAAAATTTTAACGGATAAAATATATACGAATAATCAATTACAACTTATACAGCTCCGTATATAATTGCTTGTAACCATCACCGTTAATACATACACACATTTTATACTCACATATACAAATATATTTATATAAGCATACCCACCTAACATTCATACTCTTTGTAACAGGGTTCGAATGACTATTTACATATATATCTTTTCGTATATAGTCGCTCAACATTAACACTCGCAATTAGTAATATATTCCATTTACTTCTATATATATTTAAACTTGTTTTACTCTCCATACTAATTCTCCATCTCTCCAACTCCCTATTCTTTATTAATACATCTATTCTTCTATCCCACTCCTTTACCACTATAACACTCAACAATCCTCCTAACACAATCATCCCAACTTTTGTACAAGTATATTGACAAAAACTCTTTATCCAAATCTGCATACCACATTACCTTTCTCACTCATCTTGTTGCCTGCCCTTTACTTGTAACCCAATTAAATACTATTTTGGCTATTCTTTTATTATCCATAAACTGCAATCTACCGAACATTTTCAATTTGCTTTTTGCATCCCTCATATAAAAACTTGCCATCCCATTTCTCCTTGAATTGTCTCCTTTGCTGTCCACACCTTTGCATCTAATGCATCTCTTCCTACTTTCCTTTGTACTTTATCTAAGTAAACTAATACCCCTTTACTAACACATAACGCATCAATGACATATGTTAAGCCCTGCTACTGCCACTCCCTTTCATACAATTCTAGCTACATCATATTTATTATATGAAAACACTGTTAATTTCTTTATCAATCCCTTTCTTTTCTTTGCTTCATTTATCAATTTTTTCTTCCATTCATCCAAGCAATTTTTCTGATTACTCAAGATGATTCCCAAATAACTATATCTATTCACCACACTTAACTTTATATCCCCCAATAAGAAATCTTTGTCTTCTCTTTCCTCAGTATTCACCATTATTATATTTGATTTTTCTTCACTGTATTTAATCCCCATATCTTTACCCACTCTTGCACATGTCCTCAGCATAACTTCCATATCTTCTTTCTGCACACAAAAAGACATCACAAAAAAAAAAAGACCCGACAATGTATATACTCCCTTGCCACCTATTAACGGTATCTCTATCCCTCTTCCTAGTCTTTCTATTGCTCTCTCCATTTCACTCAAATACAGGTGACATAGGGCATCCTTGCCTTAGTTTCATCCCATTTTTAACTTTAACTGTTTCTATATCCCTTAATTGATATGTATAGTAATTATTTTCATATAATTTCTTAATAACATCCACTAAAGCTTCATCCATTTCCAGATTTGCTAAACTTATCCATAATCTATTTCTATTCGCTCTATCATATGCCTTCTCTATATCTATAAAACTCATATACTGAATTTCTACTTATATCCATAAGTTGTGTAACTACAAATAAACTATCTCCTATACGCTTATCTGACCTAAAATCTCCTTGCATTTTCCCCACATTATTTTCTTCCACCATTTTGCAATTCTTCCAACTACCATATATGAAAAAACTTTATATAAAACTGATTTTACTGCTATCAGTCTATAATTATTTAACTTTCTATGATCCTTACCTTTTCCTTTAAATAATAATCTTACTCTCGTATTACTCCAACTACCTGGAAAAACTATCTTCTGTGCCATCTTATTAAAAAATGATAATAACTTTTACTTTTGCCCTATGCTCTAAATTCATTACCATCTATCTCCGCAGCCCATCCATCTTGGCCTCTTGCCTTACCACTTCTCAATTTCTTCCCTGCCTCATTTAGTTCATTTTCTGTAGACCTAATATCCCATTACCATCTACTTTTATATTTTCTATCCCTCTGTCCTTCATATCTAACATCTTTTCTATATCCATTACGTAACTATTCAATATTCCCTCTAATTCTTCTCAAGAGCTACACTCTATTCCCTCCTTATCTAATATTACTATCTCTCTCTCCCCTAAATTTCTCCTTTTAATGTAATTCCAAAATGTTTTATCCCCATCTCTTCCACTTTTATTAATATCATCCAATAATTTACTACTTAGTTTCATTCTCTCTCTATAATTATCTATTTTAGCTAACTACTTCTTTTCTAAGTACTTTTCCCATTTAGCATTAATATCTTTTTCACTTTCTTTGTTCTTAATAGCACACTTATATTCTCTGCATGCTTTTCTCCTCTCTTTTACACTTTTACTAACTCTTAGGTACGCAATGACTTGGTGGGGCCCTCAGTGATCAAAAGGAATAAAGAAACGAACGACCAGTACAATATATATATTATTTTTCCAGTATTCAGATATTTTGCATCTGACTTTATAATTATTCACATTCAAATTTCAAAACTGAGAATATAAAGAATGTTACTTTATTTCCATTTTTTGAAATGAAATTAATGTACATTAAAAATCGTTTGTAAAATTTGTGTGTTTATGAAAGCAACATTTTTTTTAAAAAAAGCAAGCTTTAATTAACCAATCAAGAGAAATTAAGATTTCATTCATTTCTTTTTCTTTATATTTACATTAACCGTAAACACTTTTTAGTGAATTAGTCATAAAAGCCAATGAAAGTTCATTTTTAAAAAATATACTGCCACCTATTGCACATTATTGAAAACTTACTGAATCAATATTAATGATGTTTGAAATTTACCGACCAAACCGTTCGAATGAAAAATTTTGAAATATTACATTTTCATTGATAACTAATGTGTATAAAATTTGAAAAAAATCAGTTTAATATAAATCTATTAAAAATCGATTACAAGATTTGACCCAAATAAACAAGCAAAGAAACAGAATTTGTAAATTAAATAAAAGCATTTAAAAATTACTTTTGCTATATATTTTTACAAAACCTTAAATAATCATTACACATGCAACATTACAATGCTATTGTGTGCTCTTTTTTTCTAATTTAAGAATTTGATTACTATGAGTCACCAGAATCATTTTACTGATTTTTGAAATAAAAAAATTATCTGAAGAATATGCTAAGAAAAAAAACAAACTTGCATAAAAATATGTAATCAGTAAGTTCTCAAAAATATAACAGCAAAAGATGTATAGCAAAATGAAATTACTTAAATTTTATACAAGCAAAAAAAAAAAAAAGATTATTCATATTTGGTTTTTTTATTCTCAAATCTTTTTCATTATATAGTTCAATTCTGAAATAAAAAAACTTTACATTTAAAAATAACATAAAACTAAAATTTTTAAATATTTACCTGTTGTAACTAATCGATTCCACCATTCCATTTTATTAATTTTCTCTAAAGTCACTAGTACTGAGTTTGAGTCTTCAAGGACCCACATTGATTCTTCTACTTTAATTGTATTATATAATTCTCCATCTATTATTAGTGGGTGACCCTTTAAACCTAATTTGAAATGTTTCTTTTGGAAATCAATTATAACATCTTTACTTTTAACTTTGAAATTTACTTTAAAAGGAACATACAACTCAATCTCTGATAATGTCTGAGTCCATCGATAATTTCCTAAATCACATCCATTTCCAGAATTAGGTTTGAGCTTCCCTTTATCTTTTTCATCTTCTTCATCAGAATCTTCTGTTTGAGGTTTTTCTTCAGTTTTCTTTTCTACTTCAATATTTTCATTATCTTTTTTGGCATCTAACTGCTTTTGTAATACTTCAGCTTCTTCATCTGTTAATTCTTTAATCTTAGGTTCATTTTTTGAATCAGCATTTCTTTTTACTTCCTCTGTTTCTTTTTCAGCTTTTTTTTTTTCAGCTCTTTTATGTTCTGCAGTTATTTTCTCTTCTTTAACTTTGTTCTGTCTTTCCTGAGCTGACTTCTGATACTTCTTGAACTTATCCATAATCAACTTTTCAGCAGCGCCTTCTGCACCACCATAATAAAAATCAGTCTTTCTGGCAAGAAAACTGTAACAAATAATAATGAATTAGATTTCATTATAAAAAAAACTATCACATAAATTAACCAGTAATGCATAGCATTTTCTAGCAAGTACAGATTAAATATTAAGTTAAACAAGTCTATATTATTTAACTTGTATATTACTGTATTAATATAATATTGTGTGATCCCATATTTGAGGTTTCAGTTATGTATTTCCAAAAAATAATAATAAAATATAGACAAGTTTAGAAATTTATATACATAAAAATTTTCAACATTTTAATTTCTTGGCTCACAGCACAGATACAGAATATGTGCATACCTGTGTGTGTGAAATGGATGTTATATATTATTATTTTCAGTAAATTTTAGTGTCTGCAATATAAACTGGAATCAAATATCATGGATTTGGAGGTATTACCAGAAAAAGTTTAAAAACAGGTTGAATGGGGGAAGTTTTTTTTTTTTAAAAAAAATAAAATTTATATTTCTATCAAACATGATAATACTTTGAAGAACTTTTGGGGATAGAAGGCATTATCTGAGTTTGTTCCCACTTATTATTGTTTGGTTTGTACATAATTCTTTGTCCTATTACTTAAGATTTCTGGAAGACTTTTTTCCCCTAAAACAACAACAACAAAAAAAAAACCGATTTGATTTAATCTAATCGCAAAGAATTTAGTATTACAATTCTAAAAAATAAAGCACAAATATTCTTTTATAAAATTCATTTAATAAAACTAATATGTGCTTAAGATTTAAAAGGATGTTTTAAAAAGTAAATAGCCTAAATATTAAGTAAGCACTACTTAATATATAAGTACTGATGTAAGCAAATGTAATATTTCAGCATTTTTTTTTTTTTTAATGCACTGCAATTTAATGTTTTGATTATATTTTAGAGATTTCTGTCAAATTACTTTTTTAAAGTTTTCAGATCAATTGTTTGCTTAGGTTATTTTACATCATACTGTTTAGAAAAGTATTATTTTAAACATTGAAAGACCAGTTTTTAGTATTTCAATAATGTGATCACTATACCAATTATAAAAGACCATATAAAATAGTGAAAATAAAACAATTTCCATGGCGATTTTTAATAATAACTATCATAAGTTGTTAATGTACTTTCATTTTCTAATTAAACTGATGCATATTAATAATGGTGGCCTCATGGAAACTTGTGATGAAGTTCTAAAACTAAAATTCTATAATGAATTTCATTAATGTAGAACAAGCTATGGAAACTAACAATGACAAAATATTTGATTGTAGTATTCTGTTACTTAAATAACACAACCTGTCTCCAGGCAAAAAACTTAATATATATATTCTTAAGAGAGAAAAGTTTTTTTAGATTTACTTTTGATGTAGTTTTAAGGTTTGACTACAAAATCTGTTACCAAACAATACAGCTTCTAATGGGTTATTAAAGGCAAGTTACTTTGAAAGTCTACTATAATTCATAGTATAAGAATATAATCTTGATCAGAAGTTGAATTTTAAGTCAAAAGTTCTAGAAATAGTATTGGACTTAAAAAAAAATTATAATCAAAACACTATAAGACATTTTTAATAAGACATTCTTTTTAATCAGAGATGAAAAAGAGCAAAAGATTTTTTGCAATATGAAAGTCTTTTCCTTCTTTTCAAATTTTTTTTTCCTGATTAATTTATTATTAAATAAATAGTGCAGTTACAAAGTATAGCATATAAATTTACATGGTTAAGACATACTTCATGTAAATTCCTTTTGGAAAATAAAACATGCAATTTAAAGCTGAATTTCTTAACTAGATCATTTTCAGAGGCTATATGATATTTGACGATTTTATGTTCCTATTAATTATTTTGCAATATATTTTGAAAATTACCCATTATTATCTTAGCAGATAGTAAATTACCAAAAAACTTAAAGGGTCTGTTTTACATTTTAAATAATACTTCAACTCTTTATTCTATGAAAAATATAACCAATTTATACTGAATCTTTTGAGCCTTAAAAAAAAAAGGACACACATAAGAATAAAATAACTACAATTTTGATGTTTGCTTTAGTACTAAAGATAATATATATTCCTGAGAACATTGTTAGGAAAATAAAAATATTTATATGAGGTTACTGCAAGTTTCATAAATTTGTAGTACAGCATTATTTCATGGCAATCAGATTTCATTAAAACTGAAAACCATAACAAAATTTCAAATAAGATTTGGTGGATATAGTACTGAAAAAAAAATTTAGCAGCAAATTGTTATCATGACTAACTTTAGAAGGAAACTAATTTCAAATAACTTTTTACTATTGGTTTTATTATTTATCCCTCTTCCCAAACAGAATCTATAAATGTTGTTAGGCAAGTAGATTTTTGTTTTTCAGATAAATTGATTTTTCCAATCAAATAATTATTAGATTTTCAGTTTTTCCAATCAAATAATTATTAGATTTTCAGTTATCCAAGATGTTTAATCTATTTTGATAACAATGATCTTGTTTTTATTTTTTTACCGAAAGTCAAAGTTAGATATTTATGCATTTAGGGATTTTGATCACTATAACTGCTACTACTGGTAGTTTGTCATCCTTTAAATAGTTAGTTATAAATCTTTGTGTTCGACATTTAGATCTACTGATTGCAATTACATTAGAATGATAATATAGTCAAATAAAGCAGCTAAATAAATTCTAGCATTTTTTTAAAAATTTCATTATAAATTTTAATAAACTTTAATAATTAGAAATACATTACTAAATAATAAAGTTCCAAATATTATTTATTACAACTTAATCTGTAAATACCATCTTTCTTGCAGTCAATTATTTTGATAAAATCCTTTTTAGATAAATATATTAAATTATAATTAAATATTTATTAGAAAAGAGATTACATTTTATTTTACCGAGATATAAACTTTAAAAAAAAACTTAAAATATCTACCCTTATTAAATACAACCCCATAGTATCATTAATAAAACTTTTTAAATATATGTATTATTTGGAAAATCTTTCCCAATAATTGCTTTCTCAGAAAACAGAAATTTTACAATGCAAAAAAAATAAATAAATAAAAGAGAATACTGGAATCTGAACCTCCAGGCATATAATTAAAAGATAGAATGGATATACAATCCCATTACCAAAGTTAATGCAGAGTGATTGAATATTACATTAACTTATGTAACTCAAAACAGTAAGATGAAGAGATAAAAAAAGATTATTTTTATCAGAAATTTTATCAAAATTTTGATGAACCTAACACCTTATCCTAAAGACAGCAGGAGTACTTTTGTCTGGGCATTATTTATTAACCCTCATATTGTAGATTTCATTATCCATCATCCATAGTTTAAATACACCATCTTAAAAACATATAGCAATATGATGACAGTATACACTTTAACTGTTCCTTCATTTCAGTCTAATAATTATATTTATTCTCATTACATTATTCTCTTATAATTTTATAAATTTTTGGTAATTAAATTTTCAATTATAATAGCTATATTGCAGTCATCCTTAATTAAAAAAAAATAATAATAAATTACTATCATTATCATTTTTTAAAAATTTAAATCCTTTATACAGAGGGTCCATAAAGTTCCGTATGCATATTTAAAAAATTAATTTTTATTTTTAGTATTTGTGAAAAAAGTATTAGAAAGCTTAATGCACCCAGTTTTAAGTAAAATTATTTATAACTCTTCAAAACAATAATAAATTTTTCAAAATTTTAAAAATACTTCTTTTTTAGAATTCTGTGACCCATGGTTTCAACTGAAGAAAAAGTAAACTACATGTGTCCTTTGGTTGGCTGAACTGAAATCTACTGTTGCTATACAAAAAAGTCTCAAACTGATTACAGTAAAGAACGACCTCATAGAAAGTCTATTGCCAAATGGATGAAAAAGTTCAGACACAGGTTCAATCCATGATAAGCCATGGTCTGGTAGGTGTCAGTGAAGAAAGTGTAGCATCCATAGAGCTGAGGCTTTCAAAGTCCACTGTTCATAAGATCCTGTGGAAGACTTCACATAAAACCTTACAAAATCCAGTTACATCAAATGTTGTTAGAAGAAGACTACCATATACAGCTAGCTTTCTGACATCACTTCAATGAAAAATTTGGCAATGATGATGCATTTGTGAGTATTTTAATGTTCTCCGATGAAGCAACATTTCACATTAGTCACAAGGTCAACAGGAATAATTGTCGGATTTGGGGAATTGAAAACCCAAATGAAATTGTTGAACAGGAAAGAGACCCTCCTAAAGTTAATGAATGGTGTGCTTTGGGAAAAATTAAATCATAGAGCCATTCTTTTTTGAAGGTCATGTTATTAATGGTGACATCTACTTAGATATGCTGCAGAATTACTTTATTCTTCAGCTTGAACAATTAAGACTAAAAGATGATACAGTATTTCAATAAGATGGAGCTCCTTGTCACTTTGTTCTGATAATTTCTAAATCAGAAATTTCCTAACAGATGGATTGGAAGAGGTGAATCATTTTCTTGGCCTCCACATGGCCAAACTTGACTCCAATAGATTTTTTTAAAGGAGACAAGTGAAAACAGTAGTGTATGCAAATTTTCTTATTTCCAATACATTCTACATAATTTCTCTATCACAAATACTAATAGTTATAAATTGCAGATGGACTTTATGGATACCCTGTATGATAGCAGTGATTTAAAAAATATACAGCAATATAAACTTGTAATTGTTTCTTTCTTACACATTCTCTTTCAAAGATGTCTACTTAAGTTAAAACTAAAGCCAAAAGTTGATATCTTTAATCTTTCAAAATACAAGGCGAATGATCAGTCATTGTCGTTTCAGGGGAGGGGAATCTATTTTCTGCCAAGAGCCATTTGGATATTTATAAATAGTCAGTTACATTTAATCAAAAATTTAATTAATTTACTGTAATCAATAGGGATGGGCAATCTTTTTAACTGACAGGCCAATTTCAACAGCCATAATTTTTTGTGAATTAAAAATAAGATTATTAATGACACATGAACATTTTAATGACAAATTTTTCAATTCACCATGTAACTATTCTCTGTAACATTTATATTATCGAATTTTCAGCCTTTTTTTTTTTTTTGAAATAATGTAATTTGCTTTTACAGAATTTCCTAATTTGTTTGTACTGTTTATAAAACATATCAGTCATTTAATGGAGCTCCTTTTCAAGTTTTTTATCGTAATATTTCTTTCTGAACAATTTTGTTATAATAAGAAATGTTTTGATAAATAGAACCTTTTAATATTGACTTTATTAACTGAAATACTTTTCAGACATATCAGCCATATCGATTTACTATTTCTTTCTCCAAAAAAAAAATGTTGGTCATTTCTTTCGAAATGCGGATTTTTTGTCAATTTTTCTTATCTTATCCGGGGCAACCGTCCTAATAAAAAAAATTAAATGCCAAATAATAATCGAGTTTTATTTTTCTTAGTATATGTTCGTCTGTAAAAAACATAAAATCAAAATGGCCTCAGCGTAATAGATTAAATCCGTAGCTAGATAGATTATACAATACAAAAAATTTCTAAGAATATAGTTGGAGAAAAAAATGAAGTAGAGAAAAAATTTTATTTTACTTAACTCTTAATTCAATATTTGCAGTACGCATGCACTGTTTAAATAGAAGTTTTATATTGGGTTATTTTCTATATGATTTTTAAAATATCTGCGGGCCGTACTGAAAACTTTCTAGAGCCAGAGTTGGTCCAGGGAGTGGAGCTTCCCCATCTCTGGTTAGCTAATGTCAATTTAATATTTTTATAAATTGATAAATTCAATGACAAGTTAAACTGACAAACGAAATTAAGATCTGAAAATAGGAGTAATAAATTCAAACCAATAAGCTATTACGAAATCCTAAAATATTTTATCAACTGTTAGTGCTTTATCATTATAGTCAAATGCTTCATATTACAAAATATAAAAAAATCATTTTAAATACTTCCCTGGCATGATAAATAAAAGATACAATAACGACGTTTACTAAGTGGTAAAAATGTATACTTTTTATGCATTCATTATCACTAAGAAGATTTACTAAAAAAAAAAAAAATTTGAAATTTGTCGCACTATTTTTTTATGTATAGTGAAATTTATATTAGTTTATAAATAAAAGATTTAAATAAACTCAATGTTAGTAACAAAGTATTAAATTTTAATTTACCTAAAAATAGTGTCTAACAAATCTTTTACTCCTCCTTCATGTTGTTGAGCCAAGGCTAATAGCATGCTATCAAAGCGTTCAGTTTCATCACTTGACGCCATTTTACAAGCTCAATAACTAATGTAGCTACGGTGAAAATTTTAGCTTACAAATTTATTGGCTGAGTAATGATTATTACTATTTTCATTGGTTAAAAATTTTTTAAAAATCACATGTTAGGCAATTTCTCGTTTTTCTACCAAGCATAAGTTGTCATGGATTCAAGGATTGGTTTTTAAAGTTTACCAGCGCTATCTGCTCTACCTGTATATATGTAATTTTTAGAAATGCATCTTTTACAATCTTTAAGAAATCTTGAATTTTTAAAACGCAGTCTGCGTTGCTTGCAGTCAATAAATAATTGTAAAGTATCAACACTCTCTTCTCTCGGGGTTGCATTTAATCGCAAACCAAGTTCTAAATTAAATCTCAGTTTAAAGGAAAATACGGTGAGGATTATTGAAAAAATAATTAACAATCTCTTAATTTATTTTGAAAGAAATTTTAGTGTAAAATTATATATTTTTTTAATGTGGCAATATATATATATAACAGTTTAAAACTATGTTCTCTTTTTAAATTATTGAATGATTAAGATATGTATGGTACAATTACTGTCTGAAGACCAATTAAATAACTAGACAAAAGATAATATAACTAAACAATAATACATTGTCATTGTTGACCATTGTTTGCCGCTTTTTTTTTTTTACCTATTTTATAATTTCTTAATTTTCGTTAAAGTGCAAATATAGTTGAATTAATTAGAAGGGATTTGAGCTCAGACCTTCAAGTTCCATATATCTATCCATTCCATCTTAGATGATCGGCACACATGGCCACATGTGTGAAAAAGACAAATGATCTTCAATGTTCATATTTTTTGCTGAACCAGCACTCATCAGTTGGTCCAAATCATCTCCCAAGCATATATGTAATCAGTGCTCAGTTTATATTAAAATAGCAAATTTTCAAACTTTAATGGATAGGTTTCAATCTTTTCTACCCATCAATTCTTCAGTCATTCATATCCTTGAAAATCTGATGATAAAATGCGCAAAGTCCTTGTTGATGCCAATATTGAGTCATATTATAATTTATAACTTCTCTATCAAAACTTTACTTATAAGTTTTTGTGTTTATTTATAAATAAAGGTGATAGAAAAGCCTACAAATAACTAGTCTTCATTGCCAAAGACAGAAAGCTAAAAATCATTCTGAATGTGATGTGATGTACTGTCGCATCTTCTTAAACGGAGTCAAGAATCTCAACAATTATGCCCAGAGAAATCTGTTAGCCACTTTATTTTCCATTTCCCAGTCTAAGTTTTCCCATATTCTGCTCCATCCCATTTCCACAACATAATCTTTGTCAACTCTATGGCCTTTATATCTAAATCCCCCTTATCTTTTCCCAAACCCGGCATAAAAACCAATAATCCACTTTCTGTATAATCACTTTTTTCATATTTATTCTTCCATAACTTCATTATATGTGCCATCTGGTGTTTACTGATTACTAAGCCTTACAATAGATGGCTATACAGTAGAAATAAAATATAGAATATTGATATTGACACCAAAAAAAAAAAGTTTTTAGAATAACTATTACTTATATTACTGTCAGTAATAACAATGATTCTCTTATAATATAATGTTTTTTCTTGTTCAGGAAAATACAATAAATGTGTAGTGAGAAACCTATGATTTGCTTACTGCTTTTTTCAATTTGATCTAGTTAATTAGTTGGTTACTTACCAATGTTTTTTCATTTTATATAATTTTTAGATGATGACCTGAGAAGAAGCATGCTGGTGGAAAATTTAAATTATTTAAAATGAATATTGGTATTAAAGAGGAATATGTATTAGTTCCAAGTTTATTTTTAATTTTTATGCCAATGGTCTTGTACAGATTTCAGATGGCTTTGTGAAGCAGGCATCAAGATGTAATATAAATTTGATGATGAATTTTTAACTTGTATTATTTTAACTTAAATTACATTAAGGCTTATAATATGCTGATGATTGTATTATTGTTGCCAGTACAAAAGCTAATCTACAAAGATTAATGTTAAAAAAACTTATATGCTTTATCTGCCAATCATGGAAGAAGAACATCAATATTCTCTTTTTTAGCTTGGATGATCATCCGTTTAAAAATGATAATCAGTGTAAAATGTTTTCATAAATCTTTTTAAATAGAAAGTTCTAATGTTCCACAATTCCACTTTGCAACTGTTGTATTTAATCAATTAAAAGATGTAGAGAGATCATCATATTCATAGAAATTACTTCAACTGAATTAGATGTATATAGAACTATTATTCTGCCAAATTTATTGTATGGAAGTAAGACTTGGATCTCTTATTATAACAAGGCATTAAAAAAATTTCATTTAACAGTATTTCATAAAATTTCTGAAATTATGGTGGAAAAATCATAAAACCAAAACATCAGAACATTCCTGTAGTGTCATTTTTACTACTTCATTCATGCAAGGTAGGGAATGTTTTTTATTCACCTCTAACATCTTGTGGTGGGATGTAATCATAAACATATGAAGAAAGACATGAAAAATATCTATGATTCCCAAAATGGACATTTTGTGCTGAATCAGCACTCATCAGTTAGCCTTGGCCACAATCTCTTAGATACATCTTTATCATTGTTCTGTAGATATAGATAGCAAATTATTATAGTTTAATTTGATAAGTGTCAAATGTGCAGCACACAACTTTTAATGCAAATCATTTATTGAAAGTAATAACTTTTATTAGTCATTCATTGGACACCATTCTCATGCTGCTACAAGGTGTTAAAAGTGGATAAAAAACATATCCTATCTTGCATGAAAGTAGTGCAATGAAAATTACACTACAGAAATATTATACATTATTGGAAAATCTCTAGTCTCATGAGTGACTAATAAAAATTATTAATATACTTTTGATAGACAATTTGTATTAAAGTTGTGAGGGCTGCACATTTGACACAGTTAAACTGTAATAATTTGCTAATTATATATACTGAACAATGATAAGGTATGTGTAAGAAATTGTGGTATGGGCCAACTGATGAGTGCTGTTCAGCATGAAATGTGCATCTTGGGGATCATAGATCTTTTTCATATGTCTTTGATCATATGTTTATGATTACATCTGTCCACACGGTGTTAAAAGTGGATAGAAAATTACACTATAGAAATGTTATTCATTATTGGATAATCTCTAGTCTAATGAGTGACCCATAAAAATTATTAACATCAGCACATTCTTTTCAATTTGCTAGCTTTGAAAATTTTCTAGCCATTGTTGTAAGAATTCAATTTTCACTGGATTCAGCATGTTAAAGTGTATGGATGCTAAAAAAATATTGGTGAACTTAAGCATAGTTTTTGTAACGATTATCTCAGACATCTTATTGGGATGGCAATGCTCATTATAGATTACATTGAAGAATTGTAATTAAATAAAATATTATTGCCTTTCAGAAAGAAAAAATATTGTAGAAGAAATTAAAAGATACTAAATGAACAGAATGATCATTGTGCTTGTCTTTAAATTTCACAGTATGATCATTACAAAATGTGATTTAGTGAGAGATTCTGGGGATCAAGATTCATATATTGTGATTCCAACTCTGATACTTCCAGTTCTTGAATTTCTTATAAACTCTTAAGCAATAAACCATTTGATTATTATTATTATTATTTTACTTTAGTTTTTAATTTTTTTTATCTTTTTTTTTTAACTTGGGGGGGGGGGGAGGATTAAGTGGCCATATTTGTTTATGGGGTGACTATTAATGAAAAGCTCTAAATTCCTAACAAAAACTAATATATCTTGTATGTACAGATATTGAGCAGACTGCAAGTGATCCATTTCAGTTGTGTTGGCCTATGTGTTATATCTCTTCTAGTTATATGAAACTTCTATGATTTTTTTATTTTTTCAAACTAATTTTTTGTAATATTTCAACCAATATTTTAACTTGGTCTTTTCTAACCTAATTTTTAATTTCATTCTGCTTATCTTGCCAAACTTAATTTTAATTTTCCAAGTTTATTCTTATTTATGTCTAGACTTGTTGGTTTTCGCATTTTGTGGAAATAGACCTTGTATTCTCTATAATTTGAAATCTTACATGACAGTCTTTTTATGTAACGCTTCCACTGATTTCATACCAGAGATTATTACAAATATTTGCTTATAATTTATATTGACTTATACATATATTTTTTATGTTTGCAGTATTTTTTGTATTCTATTGATTAATAATAGATCACCATTAAAACAGTTATAATATTTCAAAAAATTTTTTTCTTTTTAAAATAAGTGGATGAGTCTATCTCTAGAATTATAAATTATATAATAAAAATTCTGTTTCTGTTTGAATCTTTTCTCTTAATCTTAATGAACTCTAGAAAATATTAATTTTTACTTTACCAGTTTTAAATTTGCTAATTATTCTTCCAATAGAATACATATTTAACTAATATGACCTGTCTCTATATTCTTTATCATTATAAATTAAATCTAAAAATCAAAAATAATAAGATTTTTGCTTTCAAATTTTAAATAAAAATAGCATGCTTTTCTATCATTCTTAACATCTAGCATACTTATTTCTTTATAACTATAAGAGAATCATTAATTAGACTTGCATTCTCTATGTCTCATCTCTAGTCAATGAAACTGTCAATGTATATTTGTTAATGTGCAATTCTATAATTGTACATCTTAGATGGCATTTAATATATATATAATTGATTTCCATTTTATATCTTTTTTTTAATTGCATGAATTTACATGATCATGTCATTTTTCTGATTTTTATATTCTATTACTACCTCAATAAATATTTTTTGTTAATCTCTTTCTTCTCCTCCCCCTTTCATTATTGATATCAAAATCACCTGGATATATTTTAAACATTACATATTTCAAAAGTCCATTTTAAACCTCTTAACTTTAGATTAATTTATATAAAATAAATAGATTATTTATTTGTCAAAAAAGAATAACAGAAATCGACTTGCGATTTTTAGTCTGATGAAAACTTTACATTGTAATAATCTTTTTCATATACATGAGTATATTTGTTTTTATCTGCATAAAACCTTTATATCTAAAAAAAAATCTCTGAAAAATAAAGCAGTAAGTCTTCATCTACTTTTCTTATAAATAATCATCATTAATAGTTTGTAGTTAACAATAACATCATCACATGACCTTACATATGCTTATTCAAACCTTAGCTTGAATAATATATAGGAGTAATAGATAGCTGCTAGATGATAAATGCATTGAAGGCAAAAGCCAGAAACCACTCTGGAGATGGAGATTTTGTAACACTATACCATCTGGTATCTATTGATTATCCAAGTTTACAGTAGATATTTTTAGAGTGAAAATTGTTTTTGAATGCTTGTAGTTATTTATCCTCCAAAAACTAATTTTTTTGAAGTGGTATGACTGGATAAACATATCTGATTTTAATTCTGATTAGTTTCATATAATTCAGAGGTCAGACTAATAAATGAAGCCTGCAAATTACGTTAATTGCCAGTAGTTTAAAACATGTTGTACAATTGTTTTTGAGATTATAGGAATTTGATTGTGCTTAGACTGTTTGAAAACAAGGATAACATTAACAGTATACTAATGACATGGAGATATAATATCTAGCTTCAGCTGAAATATATAATTAGTATCTTACAGAGTTTTATCTGACATTATGGATTAAAGTTATCATGGTGAACCTGTGACAGGTACCAGAGATGGCACATGAACTTTTTACTGGCATGCTATTTATAGATCGTAATTTTCTATCCTTTAAAATAATATTTACAGATCATAATTTTCTATCCTTTAAAATAAATTATTCAATATTTTTTTGTTGCTAAATCCTGTACTAATAAAAATCTACTGTAAATTGAAATAAAGGTAAAATAAATAAATATATTAGAATTCAATTTACAATTGAACTTTGATTACAAATAATAAATTACAAAATTAAAAAAAAAAAAATTATACATATGTCTGTGAGATTGATATATAAATAAATCAAATAAATTGGTATCATATTTTATAAACCTATCAAATGTTTCCAATAAAACTACAAAGTAAACTCAGTAAAATATTTTTTCTTTGAAATAAATCTTGCCAAATCTTAAAGTAAAAGTAAAATGTTCTTCCGTCATAATCTTTTTTGGTCTAAATATAGTTAATACCATCCATTTTTAAATATTGAAATCACAAACAAAGAAATGAAATGTGTGATCAACACCAAAAATAATTTAAATACCAACATAGTTGTTAAGCAATACATATATAGTTGTTAGATTGAAGTAACTCTCACAAAAAAATAAAATGTTTTCTTTTTTGGTTGAGGTTTTGCTGTAAAAGTGAAATATAAAGATAATAATATAATTTAACATATAATAAATCTTTGATTTATATAATTATTAAAGTTGATTTAATTTTACTTTAAATAAAATTTGTTACATTTTATTAATATGACTAGTGAAAATAAAAAACAAAAATGATCAAGCAGTAGAGAATTCCAATATTGGTGGATTGATAAGTATGAAATCATTAACAAAGACAACAAGACTATGTGTTTTATGTTTCAGAACAGTCGTACTGACAATATCATTGGTAAAATGGCATTATGAGACCAATCATAAATCGCTCCATGAAAAAAATAAAGATGAACAAAAAGAATATATTGCCCGAGCATTTAAAAATATAAATATTCAATCAATATTTTTAATGAAATTTATAGAAAATCATTCAAATATAACTGCTATTAGTTTTTTTGTCTCAAATGTAATTGTCAAACATGGAAAACCTTTTAATGATGGGTAATATATGAAAGAAGCATGTATGAAATGCGCACCAGTTATTTTTGAAGATTTTGAAAACAATGAATAAACAGAGAATAAAAGATTTGATACTGGCTAGAAATACAGTTAAAGAAAGAATTCTACAAATGGCCAATAACATAACTTAGCAACAAAAAAGTGATATAAAATCTTCTAATTTAATTTCTCTCTGCCTTGATGAAAGTATGGGTATAAATGGATCAGTTTGTTTGCCTATTTTTATTCGCTAATATGAAAATGTGAACCTGCTATTTAAAAAAACCCAAACATTTTGGTCATCTGCTTATAAAAGAATAGTGTAAAATAACCTGCTAAAGGAGAGTGGGAAATCCTCCTATGCCATCCATGATAACCAGATCTACAGACCAATGCCTTTTTCATATATGTGAATAAAAGTTAAAATAGAAGGAATATAAACTAATACAAAAACCTAGAAAAAGGAAAAGCCATTTTATAATAACAGAGTCTACACCATAGGAGCCGATTTGTGACTTTGTACAAGGACAACATATTGAATACCAGAATGTAGATTTATATGTTAAATGACAAGAATTATATGTTGCACATAAGAATAGAAATGGATAGAGACATAAGAATATTGTATTTCAAATTATATTGGTTAATTGAGCTTGATAAAAAGAGATTTTTTTTCCTATCCTCAAATTAATTAATGTTTAGATTATATATTTTATTTCTAATGTACTGGCATGAAAGTAAATTTTTTTTTAGTTTTGTTCTCTTGGGATGTTATTTTATATATTTTAAATGTTAGATAGTGAATAAATAACCAGAATTAAAGTTAACTAACTTTTCTTCTATTTCTCTAATTAAAGTTGTTAAAAATTCAAAGAATGAAAAATTTATCCATTGTCTAATCAAGAAAATACTGATTTATTGATTGAATCGTTGACATTAAAAATACATTTGTATTAAAATACTGATTTATTGATTGAATAATTGACATTAAAAATGTATTTGTATTTAAATTTTTTATTTTTGTTTCTATTAAATTATTAGTTTTTTTTTTTAATTTGCCATAAGGTGTATGTTTTTTCTTCTTTACGTTTTACAGCATTTTAAAATAGAGATAAATATATTGTAATTTGAGAAATAAATGTGGGTTTATGTATGATATCTAAAATTAGTTATATAAATGTAAATTAATTACATAAGAACTAGCATTATGGATGATAACAGTTCTAAAAAAAAGGGAGTTTGATTTGTCACATAATAATGAAGATGCCATAATGTTTATTATGGTGGCGTTCAATATACAAATCCTTCATCATCATGTGTCTCATAAGCTAAATGCCAGAGAAAATATACTGAGAAATTTAATGAATCTGTCAATTAAAAGTATATATATATATCTGGTCCGTTACATATAATTGCCACGTGGTGCCTGATTAAATCCTCTGGAGTATAGGAGGTCTCCTATAATATATTAGTGATATTACTTATAAACTGACTTTTGGCAAAAGATTGGCTTGCAGTATATCAAAGGAAGGCTTCATATAATTCTTCTAATACCCATTTAATCAAAAAGGGCACCAGGAATTCTGGAAATCCTTTGTTCATTGAATAGTCATTCCTTAAATAGGATTTGTTGTAGAGAATAAGTCATTTGCTATCTAATACATATTAAAAATTATTATTGCACTAAAACTATTTGTGCTTGAATTAGATCCACAAATGAGAATTAGTTTTTAATATGATTGCTACTTTTTCACTGTTAAACTTAGTATTTATAGAATTGGTCTTCAAACCTCATTTAATTCATGTATCATGTGTTTTTTTAAATGTTTTTTTTTTTTTAAAAAAAAATAGTGATCTTATTTTAGATTTCTGTTAATATCCAGTTTGGAGGAATTACTATTTGTCTAATATTAAATTGAAAACTACTTTCATATTATGTATAGTATATATATATTTCTGTTTATCTTCTTACAAATTAATATTTAACTGATTCAGTTTCTAAAGAGGAAATTCATTGTTTACTAGAAATTAAAAACAAACAAACAAACAAAAAAAAAATTATTTATTGGATTTGTTAAAAAACAATGATAAAAAGATTGATTTTAATGTTCTTATATATAAAATTTTGAAACAATAAAATTTTTAGAGCAATTAATAGCAACAAATGATCATAACTACTAATTTAAAACAATATAATACAAAAGTATCTTTCATTCTAGTGTTATCTAGCATAAGCTTGAGGAATCAATGATTATCAGAATCCCTATACCTCATATTTAAATTTCCATTTATTCAAATATTTAATCCCAGATCTCATTAGAAAAGATATAATCCAGAAACCAATCTGAAAATAAGGATTTAAATACTAAGGATAAAGATTTTATATAGCTGGTAGTCATTGATTACTCAAGTTTACATTAGATGGCAGTAAAGTGGAGAGCTTATTAAAACAGGCAAAACTCTTCTTACAGTAGTGCCACTCAGTACAAGCCAGAGTAATCGATGGATGCCAGAAGGCTTGTGCATAAAATCCCTATCTAGTGCCTACTCATCCCACATCCCCAAACTAGTTTCTAGTTTGTGATCTTTGTCAGTGAGGAGCCTTGGCGCTGAGAGCACTGTACCTAGATTCTAATGCAACCCTCCAGCAGCCACCTTTTATCTCTACTTGACTACAAAACTATGAGAATAAAATTGAAAACACAATAATATTTTCAATCTAAGCTCATTACCTTAGATAGTCATATGAATCTGAACTCAGTTCAGTACGCATGCATTTTGGTGTCTTTGGTTCTTTAATAACTATAGTCACCACTATCCTATTAGGCAGGATTAATATTAAACCACTAAACATCACATGCTCACCATTTCTTATGCTTGCTCATAACTGTTAACAGGCAAAATTCTCCATACAGTAATGTCACTAAGTGCAAGCCAGAGTAATCAATGGATGCCAGAAGGCTTGTGCATAAAATCTCTATCTAGTGCCTACTCATACAACATCCCCAGACTAGTTTCTGATTTGTAGCCTTCGTCATTGTGTTTTCAATTTTATTCCCATAGTTTTGTAGTTAAGTAGAGATAAAATATGCCTTCTGGAAGATTGCATTAGATCCTAAGATCTAGGTGCAGTGCTGTCAGATCCAAGGCTCTTCAATGACGAAGGCTACAAGCCAGAACCTAGTCTGGGGATGTTGGATGAGTAGGCACTAGATAGGGATTTTATGCACAAGCCTTCTGACATCCATTGATTACTCTGTTTTGCACTGAATGGCACTACTGCATGGAGAGTTTTGCCTGTTTTAATAACAGTTATGAGCAAGCATAAGAAATGGTGATCATGTGATGTAAAGTGGAGAGCCGTTTGTGTAGTACTCTAGAACATTTTCTAATGTCATTTTATTCAGAAATAATTTTTACTATTTTCAGAAATAATCTATCAACATATTTTGATGTTTTTTTTTATTAATTATGATAATCCATCTCCAATCAAACAGTTTTAAATTCAGCTCTGTTAACTCTGTAATCATTGCAAAAATGCTTCAAACCCTTGTAGTTCAGTTTTTGCCCACAATAAAAAGCATTTTTATAATAATTGTCTCTTAATTTTTATAACTGTTATTTTTTTTTAGGGCCTCTTTGGCATTCCTGAATTAAAAGATGCCAATGGATTCTATTTGTTAAGAGATCAAGCAGTTTGTGAAACAGAGCTTCTTCTTAATGAAATCACAAGTAAACAGAGGAAACGAAAAATGGTTGAAATATTCGATCAACTATCAGATACACTTTGCAGAGTTGCAGATTTGGTAAGAAACATAGTTCTATAATTTATACAAAGAACTTTTTTTGTTCATAATTAATTGGTTTTAGAAAAAGAGCATTAATTTGAAATTTAACAGAGATTTAAATTTCCTTAGGAATAATGTTAGTAAAGATTTAATTAGGGCATAACTCAATAAAACTGCAGTAATAACATTTATATATAGAAACTATATATTCACATTTATTTATTTAATGTTGTTATTTTTTGTTTGTTTATAAAAGGAATATATTTGTTTAAAATATAAAACAAAAAATAATTTTCATCACTTAAAATTTTATTCATAGGTTGCAGTTAGTCACATATTAATTAGCTTTAAATATAGACAGGATTTAAAACATTTATTTCTGAGAAGTATTATAAAATAATCTTTCACACTGTTAAAGTTTGTTTGTTTATGTATAAATATTTATTCAATATGTTTACAACAACAAACTTTTTAAATTTGTGTTTTGGTATAACAAAATCATTTTTCTTTAAATTTGCTCTATATGTGTAATAAAGGTCAAACAAGAAACACTTTCTTAAGTTATAAAGGTCTTCTGTATTTCCAATAAATGATAAGCGATTTTATTGTTTTCTTTAAACTCTTTGAAAATAAGAAATTTAAATTACAATTACACATTTACACGTGCATATAGATTTAAAATTTTTAATCATTCTATATTCAGATTTTACAGAATAACAAAGTGTTGAATTCATTATTGCTGCATTTATAATTCCAGGCACTTGTTATTTTATTAGTAGCTTAAACATATTGTGTATGTGAAACCTTAAAAAATATACTAGCGATGAATGGAAAGTGAAATCACAAATACTTAAGTCTGACTGTAGAACAAAATGTATTTCATAAATAAACATTTCAATCAAATGCCATTGTTAATGCCAGCAAGCAAATATCACATATTATTGGGGAAAAAATGAAATAGTTTTAGGATGGTGAAAATATCAAATAAAGCAATGTCACTGCAGCCCAAAAAATTGTTTCAGAAAAAGTCAAGATTTTCAGTCAAATCAGCCTATCACATCAAATTATAGCATGAAGAATTGATAACATTTCAAATGAAATTTTTTTAACACTAAACATGGTTTTTAAGAAATTTGTACATATGGCTTTGGATGGAACAACAGATATTAAGAATACGACTCAACTTGCCATTTTTATTTGAAGTGTGGATAGTGAAATGAATGTGATTGAAGAATTTTTTAATGTTATGAGTTTAAAAGATACAACTATCGGAAAAAAATATACAAGAAGCTGTCATGAAATGCGTATATAATTATGGACCAAAATGATCAAAACTAATTGGGATCACCACAGATGGCACAGTTTTAATGATCAGCAAGAATATTGGAGCTGTTAAATTAATTCTGAGCAGAAAGAAGCTGTGGAAAAAAGTTCAAAATGTTCACAACTTTTCATTTGTCATTGTTTTTTGCACCTTGAAAATTTATGTGTGCAAATATTTAATAAGAACTATGTAATGTCATTTGTTATTAATACAGTTAATGCAATAAAACATGATTCTTTGAAGCATTATCAGTTTCAAGATTATTTTTAAGAACTGGAATCTGAAAACAGTCATTTGCTTTTTTATGCGAAGATTCGATAGTTAAGTCATGGAAAATGCTTATAAATATTTTAGAATTTGAGGGAAGAAATTCGAATTTCTATGAATGAAAATAACCAGTATGTTCTTGAATTATATGATGAACAATGGCTTTTGAATTTGTGTTTCCTTTTAGATATCACAATGAAATGAAAATAACTTAATGCAGTTTCAAAATGAAATCAAATTGATCATAGACTTTTATCAAAATATAAAAGCATTAGTAGCAAAATTCACACTTTATGAAAGTCAGTTAAAATCAAACAATACAGTCCACTTTCCATTATTACATAAATTTAATAGTGACAAAAAACATTTTTCTAAATATGCACACAAAATTACCAATTTATGTAAATACAAGAATTTCAAGAGAGATTTACATAAAGAATTATGAGAATATATCCATTTGACATTGTTGTGGAATCAGACCAACAAATTTTCAGATAGAGTTAATAGACCTCCAGTCATCTTCTGATTTGAAATAATATGTTTGAGGCTAATGACAATTCAGTTTTATAAAAAACATGTCTGTAATGATAAATTCCCTCACCTAAAAAAACTGGTAATGATCATTGCAGTAGCAATGGGAACCGCCTATTGACTGATGAAAATTTAAAAAACCAACTACATTGTACAATCTCAAAAATATATGTTGACATTAAAAAAAATTAAGTTAAAAAAATTGCAAAACAAGTTTCACATTAAAATATATACAAAATATTGTATAATTGTAAATGTTTTGTTACAAATAAATATGTGCAGCCCACAGTGTATTTTTGGGTTTGGCCCAGTAAACAATTTCAGTTAGATATCACTAGCCTAAAGACTATAAAATACTTAAAAATAAACCACATAGGAGAACAATGGATGAAATAAGGAAGTTTGCTTTCCTGATGTGAAAAGGAGAAGCTTAGAATTAGAAAAACTGGATTAAACTTGAAGAAATCTTTATCTTGCAGTAGATGGATAATGACTGAAAATGATAATGATGATTATTGTTTCTAATTATGGTATATATTTTTAATATAAAAGAGCATTTAAATAAAAAATTGTCCAGTTTTATGAAGACAGAACATCATAAATCTTTTTTTTTTGCCCGAGCTGCTGATGAGATATTTTTATTCACAGATTTCTCTACCTTGTATGAATAATAAATATGTGCATTGGGAATTCTTTATGTGTGATTGATATATTAAAGCAGTTGCTTTATAGTAGTAAGGTCCCCTCTTTTCTTTCAAAGAGTAAGCTTGTTGTTAAGACCTGTAGAGATCCCTACCTTCGCCTTTTCAAGCGCATATTCTTGAGGTTTATTGCCTTAGTAAATATTATTTAAGGCAAAGTGTAAAGCTGATTAAAAAAATTAAATAAAAAGAAAGAAGGAAGAAAGAAATGATATATTTTACTTGATGAGAATGTTATAAGGCAATTTTATGATAAATACTATAACATAAGAACTACCAAATGATTATAATACTATATCATTTACACACATGATCATTATTTCACATGCTTACACATGCTATTAATAAGTGTACCAAACTCCATACAGTAGTGCTACCAAGTGCAAGCTTTTGTAACCAATGGATTCAGGAAGGTTTGTGCATAAAATCCCTATCTAGTACCTACTCATCCAACATTCCCAGACTAGTTTCTAGCTTGTGGCTTTCATCAGTATATAGAGTTTGGTATTCTTACTAAGCATATCAAATAGTGATCATGTGATGTTTCGATAGTTTTATATTATCCTGCCTATAGGATAATGGTGTGTTTGGATGCTGTATTGAGTTCATATCTATATGACTACAAATAAATGAGCTTGGGTTGGAAAAATTATGGTGTTTTCATCTTGGGCTCATAGCTTTATTGTTAACCAAATAGGTAAAAGGTGGCTGCTGGAGGGTTGCATTAGATCCTAAGATCTAGGTGCAGTGCTCTCAATCCAAGGCTTCCAACTGATGAAAGCCACAAACTAGAAACTAGTCTAGGAATGTTGGATGAGTAGGCATTAGATAGGGATTTAATGCACCAACCTTCCTGCATCCATTGATTACAAACACTTGCACTTGGTAGCACTACTGTATGGAGTTTAGTACTCATATCATTTATTATTTATCAAATACTATAGATTTAGGATAATTACTTTAGTAATTTAGAAAAAAAACTATAATTTATATTAAAATAGTAAATTCTAACACGCATGTATATGAGCGGACTGTCTCTTGTTGAATAAGTATAAGTTGTATAATATGTGCACCTATGTAAAATTATAAAATTTCAATAATGTATAAATAAAGTATATTGCTTACATGTTTTCATAGTTATAAGATTTAGATAATACATTCTATAATAAAACCAGATTTAAAGTTAAACAAGGTATATTTTAAATAAATGAATATTTAAACCCCCCAATTGTTAAGAAAAAAATCAAAAACAAAATTGTATTAAAAAAAAGACTTTGTTATACATTTCAAGAAATTAATCACAAAGGTAATAAATTTCTTCACAATTTGATAAAATATTTTTGATAATATGATTTATAAGTTTGCTTTGAAAAAAAAATAGTAGTTCTGTTACTAGTGCAACTGGCTACTATGCTTGGGATTTCAATAATACAAAAGAGTATATAAAGGGAACAGGTTCTTGATTTATTCATTCTTAATTCATAATTATTAAATTAATATAATTGCAAACTTAAATAAGATTTTTCTTGAATGATAGTTTTATCTTTGATAATGCACATTTGAATTCATGTCTATTCCAAGTAGGAAGAGTGATAAATTTATCACTATTAGAAAATAAGAAAATGGCTTTATTTATGACTAAAATTATCTTTAATTATTTCCATTTCTAGAATTATGTAAATAAAGTCTCGCAACCACCCTAAAATTTCAAATTTATAATTGTCTCAATATCCTGAAAATAAAATATATTTTATTTAGGAGAAAAAGCATTGAACTTATTTATTTCAAAGTGCAGGGTCAACATTATGTTTATGCACTCAATAAAAAGAAATTGTTACATTTCCTTACTGTATTCATTAAAAATGGAAATCTTTCATATTAAGAATTTCATTTTCTTCAATTCCTAGCAAATCAACAAAGGCAAATGCAAGCAGAAATAACATAAAAGTTTTTGAATTTTTAAATTTAATTACAATAAAATGTTACTTTTGGTAATTGCATTTATAGAATTTTAATTGTTTCTTGGTTATATTTAATATTTCAGTACAAGTAAATTTTAGTATATTCTAATATATTAAAATTTTTATTAAAAACAATTGCTCTTTTTAAAGTTAAGAAGACTGCAATAAACGTTTTAACATACAAATTACTTTTTTTTTAATGCAACATACAAATTACTTAGTATAAATTGTAATATAAATTATTATATGCACTGTATATAATTTATTAATGTTTATTTAATGTTAACTTCATAAAATTTAAATAGAGCTTTGTGACTTATGCCAGTGAATGAATTTAAATCATAGAATAAACTTATAGTGAGTACCATATATTAGTCATCATAATTGTGTATGTGCTTGAAAATTCTTATTAATAGGAATAATTTTAATCTTGTTTTCATTTGTTATTTTCTAAATTTGTGTACATAATTATTCTTTGTCATGTAGTATTAATATGAATATTGATATAAGGCAATGACAATGATACTCTTCATTTGATTGAAATATTACTGATTAATGTTAATATAATATGTTAAGATATTCGAGTATGCATGGAGTTAATTTGCTACTTTGATAATAATTCAGTTAGTGAAGACATTGACATAGCATCTGCTTGATGCACAATATTTGTAGGAATAAAGATATTAGTGAAAAGCATGCTACCCAAATTATAATATAGAAAGAGAGCCTCCATTATGTTAAAAAATGCTGACTTCATTATATTGATAAATGTTTAATATTTTTTAATAGTTACCAAAGTAGAGCATTGAATGTTATTTAACTTTATTGTATATTAATTTTGGTGGCAGTTACAGTATTGTTATATTTATTCATGAGTGAGATTTTTTTAAAAATCAACTATAGGATTTGTATTTGAAGTATAACCCAAACAATGCTTTTGAGAATATTTTATTATATTACGAGTTGTAAAAGACCAGCTATTTCACCAAAATATGATTAGTGATAGGTTAATCTCAGTCTCTAATCTCTAGCTGTAGATAATATCCTGGATTATATATTTGTATATATATATCCATTCACATTTCACAAGCAGAATTCTTAAAGAATCATTTAAATGATATGCAAACAAAGCACACCTTTTGTTATATCTATGCCAATATATTTTGTCAGATAAAAGATTATTTTTTATGTAATAAAATACATAATTTTTATCTAACAAAATACATTGTCATTGATATAACAAAAGATATGCATTGTTTGAAAATCAGTTAAATAATTCTTTAGGAATTCTACTTGTAAATTATCTTAATAATGTATTCTGACTTGTTTATTCCACAACTGATTTTATATTCTTAATATTACATATTTGATAGGCTATAAAATTATTTACATTTTCATTAAAAATCATTAAAATATATATGTGCATCACATGATCACCATCTCATACTAGCACATAATTGTTGTAAACAAAGGCAAAACTCTCCATACAGTAGTGCCACTCTAAGCAAGACAGAGTAATCAATGGATGCCAGAAGGCTTGTACATAAAATCCCTATCTAGTACTTACTCAAGCAATATCCTCAGACTAGTTTCTGGCTTGTGGCCATCATTAGTGAGGAGCCTTGGATCTGAGAGCACCTAAGATCTCGGTGCAGTGCTCTCAGATCCAAGGATCCTCACTGATGATGTCCACAAGCCAGAAACTAGTCTGGGATATTGGATGAGTAGGCACTAGATAGGGATTTTATGCACAAGTCTTCTGGCATCCATTGATTACTCTGGTTGGCACAGGGTGGCACTACTAATATAAGTGCACATTTATATGAATTGTAAAATGACTTTATTTTGTCATTCATGGCCCTTATATTATTTTAATATTTATTCATATTGAATGTATCTCCACTGATTTAAATTTGTACATTAATCTATTTATATCGAGTGTACTGAAATGTAATACATGCTTGGTAATTGATACACATAGACGCATATCTTGTATTAAACAAGAGTTGCTTGTATTTGTTTGATTTGTACCTGACTATGTGAACATATGCATATATGCAGATGCATATAATATATTATATTAAAAATAATTTACTGCAATAGTTCATTTGATATCTTGAAAGACTTTAAATATCTAAATTATCTAAAGAAATATACAATAATGATTATTGAGTTATTAGATTGTTAAAATAATATTAAAATATAATAATAAAGTATACTTGTATTTCATTTAGCATTAATTAAGCAAGCATAACTTAGAATGATTTTGAGTATATTGTCAGTGACAGGTAAAATAATTCCTATGATAATCAAGAAAAGTATGTTTAAACTTAACTTTTTTGAATATTTATAACTGCTTACTATTCATCTCCATTAATTAAATAAACATACATTAGAACTATATTTTATATTTAGCTTATTTTTATTATTTTGTTAGTGATAAAATTCATTTATTATTAAGAATTAGTCCATGTCATTCATGTTTCGTAATTAGAAAAATTATTAAATATTAAGGATCTCATGCCAGTTACAGATCTAGTGTTCTAACTTAATATTTCTATGAAATTAGATGGTTCACACATGAAGTATATAGTGTATATAGTTTTCTTAATATTGGAGTTGATCTGATATCTTTGGAAAGCTTAGATATGATTATTTATTTATTTTATATTTAGTTATATATATATGTCGTTTTATGTTTTAATTATGAAATTGTGTGTGTCAATATTGAAGAGAAATTTCTTCAATATTTCATCTTTCAAATAGCATAATCTCATATCAACATACAGCTTGGTGATTATGGTATTTATTGATGACTAAAATTTAGGGCAAGAGAGTAGAGAGAATAAAAAAAATTGTTAATGAATAGCAATATGAGTGAGCTAAGATCTTGTGATATTTGGTTGGTCATGTGGCATAATATATTGTTTATCTGTACCACCCTACACAAAGGGTGATTTCTTTAAATAGAATGTCATTTAATATAAAACTGAGATTACTAAAATATATAATTAATGATTTATTGTAAAATGTTTTTGAAATATCTAGTTATTAGCAGGATACTATAAAATAAGGAAATATGGATGTTTGATATGAAGTGCCATTACATTCACATGTCTAAATTGAAGAACATAATTCACGAATTATTCTGGAGATAGGGAAAATATAGACTTCCATCTGGGCTCTTGAGTAGAGTGACAAGAAGTATAAGCAGAGATAGCCAGCATATTTTGTTGTTATATTACATAAAACTGGGATTACTACAACATATAGTAATTGGAAACCTTGTGTTAGATGTGTATCACTATCTAAGCAAATTGGCTTTAGTTCAAAATCTTTTAATGTTTTTTTAATTTCAGGCTATTACCTTAATAATATAAAAGAAATAAAAGATAGTCGCCTGATGTGAGATGCAGTAAAACCAAAAGCCAGAAAACTATATGAATATTTTTTATTTACTTAAACTTACAATAGATAGCTCTGGATTAGATATTAAAAGAATACCTCTTAAAACTGTGTATTAAATGGAAACCTTGAAAGTTATATAATGTTTATTTCTATAAATAAATTTTTTACTTGAATATATATTTAGAAATAAGTTCCCTACAGAAAATATATTTTTAGCAATATTGAGCTGAATAAAATGTTTATTTTTATATCTGTATGATATTTTTATACTGCAATAATAAATTTAAAAATAACATTTTTAGCCCCCACCACCACCACCACCACCACTCTGCCTTATGAAATATAAATGTTAGATGTATAATTATTAAGATAATTATAACGTAATCGGGCTTGATTGCTATAACTTTTTTTTCATGCCTTTTTATTAAAAAAGTTGTTTAATTTTAATTTTGTATTTAGTAAACGACAACCTTTTTTTTTATTTTTAAGTCGCTGTTTTTGGACAAAGCTGCTACTCTGCGATGTCTATTTAGCGATGTCTTTCGCTTAATTATTGGTAAACGACAACCTGTTTTTTAATTTTTAAATCGCTGTTTTTGGACAAAGCTGCTACTCTGCGATGTCTATTTAGCGATGTCTTTCGCTTAATTATTGGTAAACGACAACCTGTTTTTTAATTTTTAAATCGCTGTTTTTGGACAAAGCTGCTACTCTGCGATGTCTTTCGCTTAATTATTGCTTTCTACATAACAAAACAACTGTGTAGGGTTAGGGTTATTGTTCTGTTGTTTGTAATGCTAAAATAAAAGATATCAAAATCGTAATCGGACAAAAGAAAGAAACTGAAATTTTTTTAAACAACAACAAACACATATAAATGTCTTATTTACTTATTAAACATGTTTATAATATGTGCTTTCTATGAAATTTACAAAAAATCGTGTATGTTTTTATTGGACAGCAGATTTACTCGGCTTCTGTTGTCGGCAACTGCGGAAAAAGTTGATCGCCATCCACGTGAAAACGAGATTTCGCACGCGATATCGGCCGAATTCTTTTTTACCTTCCCTCGGCAAGCTTTTACACCTTACACATTCTCTAAACAAGGGTGTGGCCGTTTAGAAAATTACTATAAATTCATGTTTATTAAATAAATTATAAATACAAATATTGTGTAACATATATTGTAAAAAATTTGACTAATTCAACTAAACACACATATATATCAAACTGTAAACGAAAGATAAGTGTGTGGATTCACAATAACTATCGCGAAGCAGAAATAGGCTGTATTTATTTCTGCGTTACGCATCATAAACGGCCTTCTAATGGCTAAGACAAACATAGATGTTTTCTATAGCCGTAAGTCAGGCCTTGTAAACGGCATTTGTTAGGTGTTTTGGCGAGTCAGACCGCCATCAAGTGGCCAAGCCCGATTACGTTATAAGTACCAAATCGATTTTAATACTAATTATTAAACTTGTTTTAATCATAGTAATCTAAAAAATAAATATATTTGCTTATTAATTTTTTCATCATTATTTGTTTGTTTAAAATATGGGGCAGCTTATTTAGTGATTTTTTTTTCTTATCGATTACTTATTTTCGAAATATTCAATAAGATTTAAAAGTTTGTATTGAAATTATTCTTCAGAAAAAGGAATCAAAATAATGAAAAAAATAAAGTCAATAGATTAAAATAAAATATTAGACATGATACTCATATCAATTAGGCTTATTAATTTGCAAGTAATTATTGAATTATTTTTTTCTTGAATTTTATTTTCATTGAGTGTATATATTAATTTATTTACCATCTTCATTTTTTAATGTCTATTTATGCAAGGTTAAATAAAAATAATGTTACTCAAGTAAATTGTAATTTATACTTAAATAATAATCTGATATTGTGAAATGCTGTTTCATAATTTTGATCACATGGTACAAATTTCTGTAAATAATATATTTATTTTTAAACTTATACATAATATTAGTATAAAAAAATAACTAATGAAATGTCATCTCTATATATTTAATGACAATTTAAAAATTAAAGACACCTCTTCAACAGATTGGAAAAATAAAAATGAATCAGAAACAATTTATAGAATGAGAATACAACCAACTTCTAAATTTCACTGCTCAGCCATTGGAGATCTTATGAAACTAAATTTTTTTTATCAAATACCACAAACATTGCCAGTAGAAAGTCTAAACTAATGCCTAACAAAAATCATGGAATTATTTAATGCAAAGATACCAAAGGATTTTTTCAAATCTTTCAAATGATTTTTTACAAACTACTCATATTAATGGTACTCACAGATAAACATTGTCCCCTTTGTAGATTTTCTAAAGAACTTCTTATTTGACAAGTTTAACTTGGAAAACCTATGGAACATGATCTTACATATTGCAGAACACCCAAACGCAAGATACCTAGTAATGTAATTGAAAATGAAAAGGAAAAAGACATCTTCAAAAAAGAAATTAAAACTTTGATGAATATATGCTAGTTTTAGTTAACTCAAATAGAGAAAATCATATCAATTCTTCCATTGCATATTTCCTCAGGCTAATGGAGCTGTTCAGAGAGATTATAAATTTTCAATCTACGTATATTAAAAATATATCCATTTTAAGACTAACAGCTATGTTTTTAAAGTAAACTATGAGAAAATATAAATCCTGATAATATCCCCACACAAATAATTGATCAAGAAGCAATGTAATTTTTAATATTAAACAGATAATATTAAATCGTGCTATCATATTTCCAACATAAAGCTGTAACAACAAATAGAAAACTAAATTAAATGGCTGAGCTCATGTTCTTGAAAGCACTCAGCCATTTAATTTAGTTTTCTATTTGTTGTTACAGCTTTACATTGGAAGTGTTATAGCATGATTTAATATTATCATATTGAAGACAAATGTAAAGTATAAATCTACAGGTTATTACTTAATATTAAACAGATTAAAACCCACTGTAAAGAGCAATGTAATTTTTAATATTAAAGAGATTAAAACCCCAGTGCTTTTACTGTAAAGAGTACACAGCAACTACTCTAAGCTATTTGCCCACAATGTAATATGAGAGCCACTCCCACCCATCATTGTCCAAAGAAAATAAATACTAGCCAACATCTCTAGAACTGATGACAAAACCAGAAGAGAATTTTAAAAATCATTATAAACAATAGTGACAAAATAGCCCCATAATCAATCAATTCTAATACCAATCAAAACATAGTGCATTTTAATGTCAACTCAAAATCCTCCTGTTGATAAAGCATCTACAACAAACTCTCTAAACAAAATATCACCAAATATAATGAATTCTCTCACTATCTGTCCACTGGAGGTAATTATAAACATTCCTCAACTAAATAAAAATCCAGCATGTTCTTCAGAAAAATATGAGTTAAAAAAATGAAGGATCTGGTAATGGATGACAGTGTTGTAGAAATAACTTTGACATTCTTTGAATCAATTAAAAAAGTAAAAAGTATAGTTAATTCTAAACTCTGACGCTCATCATTATTATTAGATGAAGCAAATAGCTCTATGGAAGAGATGTGACACCAACATATATAATTTATCATATTCATCATCATCATCAACCATTATCAATCTACTGCAGGATGAAGGTCTCTCCAAGTTCAATCCATATCCGATCTTTAGCTTCTCTTCTTCACATCACCCCTGCACATTTGCTTATTTCATCCATCCATCTCACATGTGGTCTCTTTCTGGGCCTTTTACAATCTCTTGGAATTCAGTTTAAGGTTTCAATTGTCCATCTATCATCTCTTCTGGCAATATGTCCAGCCCAACTCCACTTCAGTCTTTTTTATTTTTTCAATGAGGTCAGTAACACTTGTTTGTTCTAATTATCCATATATTGCATATTCGATCTCTTCTTGTTACTCCCAACATGCATCTCTTCATACTTCTTTGAGTGGTCTGATGTCTCTGTATTGCTTTTCTATTAAGTGTCCAAGTCTCAAATCCATAAGTAACTGGTAAAACACATTTATTAAAAATCTTCCTTTTCAAATGCATAGGCATATTTCTTTTTAGTATCAAGTTATTTCTACCAAAAGTACTCCAACCAAATTTAATTCTATGATTAATTTCATCCATTATGTTTCCATGTGTATTAACAATCTGACCAAGGTATTTGTAGCTGTTAATTTCTTCTAACTCATCATAATCAATCTTTATTTTCATATTTTGAGAAAATACATTAAACATTACGTTAGTCTTTTTAACATTTATCTTTAGTCCTACTTTCCTACTTTCATCTGATAACTCCTGCAACATTCCCTGCAGCTCTAAAGCATTATTTTCAAAAAACAACTACATCATCTACAAAATCTAAATGACTTAAATAATCTCCATTTACTTTCACTCCTTTAGCTTCCCATTTTAATTCACAAAAATATTTTTTGTAGCACTGCTGTAAAAAGTTTGGAGATATAGAGTCACTCTGTCTTACACCCTTCTCAATATTGACTATCCTAGTATCATTATGTAATATAATTGTTGCTGTTGCGTTTTTATAAATATTCTTTAAAATATGACAGTATTCTGGATCTAGATGATCCAATGCTTTAATCACTGAAGAAATGTTTTTAGAAGCAAATGTCTTTTCATAATCTACAAATCCAAAGCATAATGACAACTCATATTCATTTGTCCTTTCTATAACTTCTCTCAATACCTGGATATGATCTACTGTACTAAAACCACTTTTAAATCCAGCTTGTTCTCTTTGGTTGGTGGAAATTCAATGTTCTCTGTAGACAAGTTGTAATTATCTTGATAAAAATTTTGTAGAAAACTGATAAAGGACTGATAAATCTGTAATTTCTAATATCTTCTTTATCACCTTTTTAAAATATTAATACTGCATTCTTCCAATCATCTGGTACTTCTTTATCATTTAGACATCTGGTATATAACTTTGCTAAAACATTTCTATTTCTTCACCTGTTTTTTTTAATATATCAATTATGATTTCATCATTGCCTGGAGTCTTTTCTTTCTTCATAAATTTAATTGCATGTCTCACTTCTTCATTTAAAATTCTGGCCAATTCGGAAGATATAATTCTTTATTACTATATAATTTGTGATAGAAGTCTACCCATTTCATGATGTCATCTCTCTTTTTAGTAATAATTTCATCTTTTTTTCTTATTGCAGATATAAATTTCCTACCAATACCAAAATGTTGTTTTATGCTCTTGAAACTTTTATTCTCTTCTACAGCTTTCCTTGCTAGTTCACAGTTATACTTTCTTATATCATTTTCAACTCTTTTCCACACCATTTTACAAAATTCGAGATATTCCATCCTTTTTAATGTATCATTTTATGTATCTTCATATTCCTTCTTTTTCTTCATAAATTCTCTAGTCTCTGTAGAAATTTTATTGGTCAATTGCTGCTTTTTTCTACTCACTATCTTTGTTGCAGTTTTTAAAAGTGTATCAGTTATTTTCATATTAATTTTATTCAAATCTGAATCATGTTCAAAATCTACTAATACTTGAAACCGATTTGTAAGTTCTAATTTAAATTCATTAGAACATTTCTGAAGATTAGGAATATCAACTATAAATATTGTTTTTCTTAATAATTTTTGTCTCTCCATTTTTGCATTAACATGTATCTTACATCTTACTAATCAATCATCATTTTCTGTGTTAAATTTATTAAGAACATTACTGTCTTGAAATATGTATTTCCTGTTAGTCAAAATATAATCCAATTTTGCTGTATCCCCATTTGGATGCTTCCATGTCCATTTCCTTTTAACATTTTTTTCAAAAAAAGAATTCATAATATAAAGTTTTTCTTTTTCTGCAAACTACATGGGTCTATGTCCTCTCTCATTTCTATTACCATAACCAAAATTACATACAGCACTTTCATCTTTTATTTGTTTACCAATTCTAGCATTAAAGTCTCCCATAACAATTTTAAAATATTGTTAAAAGCCTTTTGTACATCCATATAAAAATCTTCTACTTCATCACTATTAGAACTTGTTGGGGCATAAATATGAATTATTTGCATTTGGTATCTGCTATTAAGTTGTATAACTAATGTTGCCACTGTTCGATACACCATCAATCTCCACAATGTTGTTCTTCCACTTTTTATTTATAATGAATCCTATGTATTTGTACCTTTATAGTAGAGTACATGTCCACTTTTTAAATCAATTGTCTTTTCACCTTTTCTTCTAACTTCACAAAGTCCAATAATGTCCCATTTAATATAACAGTTCTTCTTCTAATTCTTGCAATCTTCATCCACTAGAAAGTGATCTGCAGTTGTAAGTACCTAAATAAAAAGTCGTCATCAAATGACAGCCTGGGTCCGCAATCAGGGGATTCTTAGGATGTTCCGCTTTCAGCTTCGAACTGCTGCCTTGATTGGTGATTTTACAGCCTTCTGAGAATAAGGGCCATGATTTGTTTTTTTGTCTGTCATGATTGTATATATCTATTGGGAAAATATTTATTATTTACACATACATTCATTCTACCTTATCAGGCAATTGAGAAGAAAGACCATGGTATTTCTTGATCTTAAACTCAGAGGTAAAAAGCCAATAAACTCACCACACTGGTTAATGCATGCTGATGAGCAGCCCATCCAATTTGTATACTGTATGAATAATCACATAGTAATAACAGCTGCAGCGACAAGAACCTATGGAGTGGACATTAGGAATTTGCCCTGCTCGGTTCCTTTAAGACTTCTAAGAGGAATCAAAGGGTCTCCTTTCAATTAATAGCAAACTCCTTTCTGCAGCCAATTTAACATATTACCCACACCTAAAGAGTGTGGGTAATATCATATATAATGAAATTATTTATACTCTGTGTCAATCTATTAATTTTTCTATAATCTTTATTCATGTTATGTAATGATGTAAAACCCTAATATAATACACTTTAAAAAGTTTTTTTTAGAAAGTCATAGATAATAAAAGCAATAACTCTTGCAAGTTTATATGTAAAACCCTAATATAATACACTTTAAAAAGTTTTTTTTAGAAAGTCATAGATAATAAAAGCAATAACTCTTGCAAGTTTATATATAAAATAAATACTAAAATGAAATTTAATATAAGCACTTTTAATGTCAGAGAATTCAACTCCCCTGAAAAAATTAAGCTTCTGATTAAATGATATATCATCCAATCACATATACTTGGCATGATAGAAACCTAAATTTATAATGGATTATAAATTGATCCATCAGAAAAATTAAATTATAAAAAGTTCACAGATTTTTCAATAACAGCAGGCATACTATCAGCAGGAACAGTTATCATCGTCAGCAAAAAATGCCCTTTCAACAATTCACAAGATATATTGACATATATCCTAATTATCACCCTTCACCACAAAGCACTTGTATACAGCTTTCTAGACTCTACCATCATTAATATATTCTATTTCTGAACTCCAAACTTACTACTACCTTGAATCCCATATTACTTGTAAGGGATTTCAACATGTTATATGAAAATTTCACCAATAAATGGTTCCATCTTTCATTCCCCATAGTCTAAAGGGATTTCTGCCTGTTCACCATTATTACACATCATGATGAATGTTTTTTTTAAAAAAAGCTTCTCTCTATCTGATCATGCAGCTATTATAGTATCTGGATATTAATTTCAGTGTCAGATCAACATTCATTATTTGAAAAGCTATCAGATTTCTCCTTCAATCACACACTCCTGAATTTCTCTTCTCGGAAATGTATATTTTTTTGCCAATGGAAAGTTTACAAGTGGATCCTGTTCAAATCTGCCATGCGTTTATTAATATATTAGTGTTCAGGATCAACCATTTCACCAGGACTACACCATCCCAAACAAAACTTATAAACCTCATGAACAACACTTATATAAAAAAAATTACTTTAGCATCACAAACAAACCACGATTAAGAAAACATACCAATCTATTTCAGAACAACTTAATACATAGCAATGAAAAAAGAGAAAAGTATTTTTAAACAAGCCTCACATTTTAACCAGAAATTATATCAGATAGGCATTGGGTCATCCCCCTCCAATTCAAATTCCATCCACCATTAAAATACAATCAAATATTATTTATGGAGATTTCTTAATGAATCAAATATTCACACTCTTTAAAGTCAGGCTACAAAAATATCCACCTCTCAATCTATTACAATTTTTATATGGCAAACCAAAAGAAGATACAAAAAGTATACCAGATTCATGAACATCCTGGAATGGATGGAATCTTCAGGTTCTATATGTTCACCTTAATAAATTTGCAGCTCAATATATATTTAATCTCACAAATTTTCTATCTAAAGCATATATAAATATTTCTTGCTCCATTTTGAAAAAAAACAGAAATGGTTTCCACACAACAAACCCATGCCTAATTTTAATGTCTCCTCTTGGCATCAAAATAATATAATCAGTAATCAAAGACAAAGTAAACCTTATTTTATACTAAAATTATCTAAAATGCAATTTGCAAAAAAATTTAACATCATCAACTGGGCAGGCAGCATTTCTATTCAAAACAACTATAGAAACAATAAGAAACCATAAAAAATTCAATCCAATTGTTAATCAGCTATACAGAGACAACTTTCGATGTGATACCAATAAATATATTTCTTAAAATTCTGGAACAAAATTAAGTACCAAAAACCTTCTTATATCTACTTGTTAACATATTATTAAACTATGAAATATACTTTACTCTAAATAGCAAAACCACACACCCAATTATATGATCAATCCATCCCACAAGATTTCCACTTAGTGCCTTGCTATTCAGTGCCTACATAAATCCCCTAATTAACATTATAAAAAAAGAAATACCTGGAATTTACATAATTTGCCTAAACACTTACATCTCGTGTATAACTTACATAGATAATCTTTTAGTCTTTTTGTCCTCCAAAAAAACCCATCCGCAAACTTCTAAAGATTTCAGATTATACAAACAAATATAAGTTAACCTTCAACATGGGAAAATCCTGTGCCTGGCACATTTACACTGGCATTGATATAACAAAACATTTTAAGGAAAAAGTAACTCATTCCTTGGTTTCCATTTCTGCTTGCCCATTCACCAATGCAGTCACCTATACAAAGTATACTTAAAAAAAATAAAATAGAAATTATAATCAATTCCCTAATAAAATCCTTCTTATCATTATATGAAGATATTATTTTTTAACAATTCTAATCATGACAAAAATTAGATACTATACTCCAGCAATACTTTACACCGAAGCATTTTTTTAATCAAATAAATTACTATGCAGTAAATTTTTGTGAGGAAAAAGGGCAATCTCAATATCCATAAGACATCTCAAAAATCCACTCTCACAAAGTAGGCTAGGGCTTCACTCAATTCTCATATTCAGAATCCAAAAAATAATATCTGCATGTGCAAAAAAATTCCAATATCTATAATCAGCTTGTAAAATCACTGCCACAAATAAAGTCACCTCCTATTCAAGAATCCTGAAGACACTCAAAAAATAAATTCAAGTATTAGGAAATGCATTCACTTTTACACCCTCTATAAGACAATGTGTGATAAAACTGCACTCAACATCACTGACAAACAACGTTGTTGTAAATTCAAATTATAGTCAATTGAGCCAAAATACATTGATATTTTACTTAAAATTAATCTCAATTCACTATCCACACAACACTTACTAAAATATAAAAGAAACTGCCAAAATATAGACCATCTATACATCTTTTTCCACAAGGATTTAGAAACACAGGATCACTTTTTTTTTTATGCCAAGTACTCGATAACATTTGTTCAATAATATACACTTCAAAAATAAAGATATAAATAGCCTATTTGACTCATTCAAAAAAGGAGTCTTCACTGACATCAGGATCAATATATTCATCATCTATGCCATAAAGTGTACAAGGTATACATTCATATATAATAACAACCCAAGAGGGCCCTAACACTTTCAAAAATAAACTGGATAGTATTTATGAAAGAGATAAGAGAATAAATCAAAAAAGTTGTCACTATCTGTCTCATTTGCAGTTACCCCCAAGCCTATAAAAAAAAGAAATCAACACTCAAATTTAATAAATCTGAAATGAAAAGTAAAAAGTACCACTTGGTATCATTGCAATATTCAGATGAAAACTAGCTGATATAATTGTAAACTTTCACTTATTTTCAAGATTTTGTGAGCCACATATCAACTTCTATACTATGATTTTTGTATTCTTAATAACCATTATAATAATATGTAGACAAAAGAAAACATGTAACATATTGTGCTGTGTTGAATAAAGTCCTTGGAAAGATAAAAATTAAAAACAAAATTTATTAAAAAAGTAGTACTTTTTTTTTTTTGTTTAAACTGCTATACAAAATTTCCAAAATTTTAATTGGAATTTATTTTCTCAGTTCTTTATATATATATACATACTGAATGTTGATATTATTTTATCCAGAATAAATAATGAACTAGTATTTAAGTCAGCATTGTTAGTCAATAGGCAAGGTATGTATATTATCAGAGTTGGTAGTATTATGTGATTTACAAAGGTTTAAGAAAAAAATTGGATTCAAGGAAGTTATAATTAGGTTTTTGCTAAATTGCTCAAGATAATGATAAGTTCATTGTTAAAGCATATCTAAGATTTCTAGATGATTTTGATGCAGTCTTCTTAGCTTATGAACATATTTCAGTTGACATTGGTGTGCTTATTAAATAGCCCATATGCATGGAGTTGAAGTAGAGGAATTGATGTAATCGGATATCCTCTGAAACAAATTGATATATTCATTATTGAGAAAATGATGGAATAATAAGCTATGCAGATAGCATTTGATGGGTGGTTGTGATTTAATAATCTAATGGTTTATTGTTCCATTTTACATAAAAAGTTTGAACATCAGAAGTGAAAGGGCTGGGGTTGCAATTCATGAATCTTGACCTACAGAGTCCATTATTTTATCTCACTGCATCAGATAGGCAGTTTTTTTTTTAAATAACGGGATGATAACTTCATTTGACTGTAAGATACTGCATTTTTAGTCATAATATTTTTCAGAATAATACATGATCTAACTTAACTAACAGTATCTCCATATTCTTAACCAATAATTATGATTATTACCTTAATAGATTATGCTTACAAATGAATTGTAATATGCTATGTAGTGCTATAGAATTATAGGATCTAATATCTCTAAAATGGGCTGATAACTTATTACAGAAATAATTATTTTAATTGATAACTCCTTTGCAAAAATACTTGTCTTTCACTGTTAATGCCAAATATATATTCTATAAATGTGCCATAATAGTGAATAAAGATATCACAGTGCTACACCATACATTTCTCATCTTTAATTAATGCATTATGCTTGAAATTAAATATTCTATGTATATGCTAATTTATGCATTTGTTGAATTTAGCCTTACATGCATCATTACTTTTTAATAATCATGAAAACTCTGTAATTAAAAGATATGTATTGCTTATAACACTCTATTCATATACACATTAAGGCAGTGAAGAAGATAGAGCTCTGATGAAGACTGCTGGATAGTCGAAGCTGTAAGAAAATAAAGAAGTTTTGAAGAAAATTTATTGCATTAACGTGTATGTTATTAGAGTGTTATAAGCAATATATATGATTATATGAAGATATGCAAAGAAAGTGAAGGAGAAGAATAAGAGAATAATTAAAAGATAATAAACTATATGCAATTATTATAACATGTTAATTAAATGGACAAATATAAACCAATATATAAACTTCATACATTTTTAGTGCAGAGTGTTATTTTCCAAGGTAAATGTTATATTGCACTGAAAATGCGTTAAGGTTTTACATTTATTACTGTTTGATGCTTTCTTTGTTTACGTAATATTTTGTTCTAATTGCTTATAGTGTATGTCTTTTTTTTTTTTGTAAAATAATTATCGAGCAAAGTAAACATATCAAAAACATTGGTTCAATTTAAACCATTAAATCTTGTTAAAAGTTGCTAATCATATATATATGAATAATATAAAATAAGTTCAGAATTGTAATAATAATAAAAAAATGCAATTTTTAGAAATTTATTCATAAAAATCAATTACATTAACTTTAAAAAAAAAATCAAAGCAGCTTATAACTTAAAGAGATATTCAAATATTCATACAAGAAACAGAGCATTGTAGTTTAATATCCTATCAAATAAAATGTACTATATTTGTTTAATCCTGGTATGTCATGTACTATATCATTTTCAAAAAGACGATGAGTGTCATTAATCAGTATTACATGATTTCCTTAACTTAAGAGTAATGGTGTTTCCATTATTTTATGAGTAGATTAAAGTCTCTGCAAATTAGTTTATAAATAGAATTACTGTAGTATATAAGTATTGATTAATGGTGAAACTTAGTAAGCAAAAACTGATTTAGTTTTAAACTAGGGATTTTGAAGTTTCATACCACTGAATTTAAATATGAGAATAAAACTAAAGAATGATCATTAAATGAGAATATAATGTCTTCTAGCAGAAAAAAAGAAGAAGCTAGAACCTCTTGCAGGAGGTCATTTGCAATATTGTACAATTTGGTCAATACTTTTATATTTTGTCAGGAGTGTAGAGATAGCTATTATCACTTCAGATAATACAGAATCATGGATTAAATTTTTGAAATCATCTAAATAATCTCTTTTTTTTTCCATGTCTGATGTTTTACATTCTTGTTTATTTGATACATCAATGCAGATATGTTAACAAAAAATATATGAGGTTATGAATTAACAAAAAATATATGAAGATAAATATTTTTTTATTATAAAAACAATGTCCCTCTTTGGAAACCAGACTTTTTATGATGAATTTATAGTTCATGAAACCAAATGTTAACTTAATTGGTATTGTGGGGAATAGCTTTATTAAGGCTCCTGGCTCTAATTGAAAAATATTCTCATGATATTGGTGATCATCTGGTTTACTTTCTGCAGACTGATCTTTTTTTTTTTTCAATTAGGAAATATAATAAAATTGTCTTATATATACAATGAGAGATAATATATTGAAATCTTAAAAGAAAATACTCTACAAAGTACTTCGGAAGATTCATTCTTCTGATAATGTGGATCTTATTAAAGATCATCAACTTTATGTTAATTTTTAACACTTGTTTCAGACCACTGAAGATAATTCAAATGATACAGCAGTCACAATTTGAATAAATAATTCTTATGTATGCAATGTTGATAAATCTCAGCATATATTGGCTCAATCTGTTTATTTCTAATTTTCCTATACTATATTCACAGGAGATTTCAATTCCTGTAGTGGCTTAAACTGAGGATGAAGCAGATTTTTAATTTTTGAAACAAATATCTTTAAACACTATGCATACATTTTATGATACTAAAGAAGAACTTATCATTAAAACAAATGGAGCACAAAGAGAACTAAAAATATTTAGTATTATCTACATTGATTTACTAAAATTGGATCACTTTTTTTGCAGTTTATATAAAACAAGTTTTATTATTTATTCCCTAAAAGAAATTTTATAAAATTTGATTTTTGGGTGTCCATATATTTGATATCTTGAAAGGAAAGGAATATTAGTAGAATTCTGCTCATCCATTCTAACTATGGTTAGATTTAACAAATTCATGGTGATCAATTTCTCGAGTAAACTGAATACAACTTATTGAGGATTGGAACAAAACCAACAGTGCTCTTCATGAGTAATATTTGTAAACCAAAGATCCAAAAATTACTGACCAATATGATGATGCTAGAAAAAATGGAGAAAAATCATGAAAAGATAAAACTTTTTCAAATTCAAGTTTCTTCTACACATATTAGATAGAAACACTTCTATAAGAATAAGCACTGCCATTGAGAACTATTCATCAAACTTTTAAACCTAAAATTGGCAAAATCAAGACTTTGATAATATCCCATAGTTTAAACCTAATAAAACCAACAAGGAGCAGATAAAATTAATAAGTTTTGAACTAAAGGCAAAACTTAGTTGGCAAAATTTTTCATAGACATTATTTTTATAGAAACTATTGCAGTAATTTGGATGATAGTAAAACTATAACTGTCTTAAAATAATATAAACCTAACAACACCATAATCAAATTTATCAACATCACTTTCATTCTTCAACCATTTACTAATTCTAGCAGTAAAGTCTCCCATGACAGTTTTAAAGTATTTTTTGATCTGATCAAAAAACATTTTGGGTACATTTGTATAAAAATCATTTATTTCTTTATCATAATTGGAAAAGAAAAAAAAATCTTTATGCAGTTCTTCCATAAAATAATAATCAGAAAATAATAATAAATTCTTTACAACAGCTATACAAATATCTATAATAATTTTATATATAAAAAGCCTTTTTCAGCACCTGGTTTAGTGCTCTTTTCAAATATTAATAATCTATTTAATGTTAACAAACTATTTCAGACATAAAACCACCTAGTATTCAATAATGGAATTAAAATAAGCAATAACAATATTAATCATAAAATTAAAAACCCTCATTTATAAATCCAGTAATTAGAACATAATTGACTATATCATAACAATATAATAAATAAACTACATGCATTTTTTACAATTATTTATATATTATATAATTTTTCATTCATTTTTAATTAACCAATTGTTAACCAAATTTATAGAAATCTCGTGAATATTCGTACAATTACCTTCATATTATTTTTAATATAGTATGTTTCATATATTTGACTTTTTTTGGATCATATGAAACATACTATATTAAAAATAATTTGATTAATTCATTCACAAGACTTCTATAAATTTTGTTAACAATTAATTAATTAAAAATGAATGGAAAATTATATAAAATGATATATATATAATTGTAAAAATTGCATGTAATTTATTTATTGTATTTTTATGATATAGTCAATTATTTTCTAATTACTGGATTTATATATGAGAGTTTTGATTTATTTTTATGATTTATATTGTTATTGCTTGTTTTAATTCCATTATTGAACCCAGATGGTTTTATATCTGAAATAGTTTGTTAACATTAAATAGATTATTAACATTTGAAAAGGGCACCAAACCAGGTGCTGAAAAAGGCTTTTTATGTATAAATTTATTATAGATATTTGTATAATAAAACAGGCAAAACTCATTATACATATTGCCATACGAAATGGCGATCATGTGATATTTGTATAGCTGTTGTAAAGAATTTATTATTTTCTGATTATTATTTTATCATAATGAGAGGTATAAACCTGAATTATCTGCATTTGCAGTCTTCCATAAATTTGAATATCTAATTCTGCTAGTCTTTTTGAAATATCCACAATGCCAGATATTTAGGGTTTTCTTTCAAATTGTCTCTTAATATTGCAGTAATATCTCAATTATTTTTTTCATATCATTGATGACTGGATTCAGATATTATTAAAAATGTTGACAAGCATGTTCACTTATTGGACTTTTTATATGAATGATATCTTGTCTGCTTTTATATAAAAAAAATTTTTAAGAACATTTCATATCTTTAACCTGTAAAAATATTTGTGTAAATATCATTTATACCAACTGTTTTTATTGTCAGAAAAATTGAGAATGATTGATTTACATTTGATTTTTCTAAAAATGAAAGTAGATATATGCATTTATGCTTTCACAGTTCACAAAAGTTTCTCTGCTTTTATATTTATTTAAATATATATATGCTCATTATTTTGAAGGCTGAATTTATTCGTGTTGCTCATCCAAATCCTGTTTTTGGTTTGGCTGCTGAAAATGCCAGCTCTGTTATAAGTGGACTTGTAGAAAAGTAAGTTTTTCCCTATCTCAAATTGAAATTAACTAAAAACAATATTTAATTATTGTGTAATATTAAATGCATGCATATATAGATTTTATGATCTAATGGTGGTTTTTTTGATTTAATAGTCTTTATGGTATAATCTAATGGATATGTTAATTATCTAATGTCTATTGTGAAAAAAAATGAATATGTTATTTATGAACATAGACTAAGCAGTTTTTCTTTTGTTTGTTAGAATGAAAAAAAAAATTCACTATATAATTTATCAGAAAAAAAGAAATGAAACATCATACAATTAAAACTATAGAAATAACATATGGCTTTTCTTATCAGCATTTTATCTAGAGAATTATCTTACTTTTCAGCTATTCTGAATCTGTAAATAAATTACATGTGTATCAGAACTATTGTGTTTAATATATATATATTTTAATTATTTAATATCTAAAAAGGTGTTATGGATAATAAGTAAGTTAAAATTACTGATATAATGAATTATCTTAGTGGGGGAAATAAAAAATTATAAAGTTGTTTGCCAAATTTATTTTAAACTGAGAAAGAACTAAAGTAATATACAGGATGATCATAATTTAAAAAATTATTTAAGAATATTAAATATTATCTAGTGCTATATTAATTTTATTTCTTAAATCTGGGAATATAATTTTGTTTCAACTTTTAGTGTAAATCATATTCTTATATTTTTATTCCAAGTTTGCCTTGCATTTGATGAAATATTCACATATATATTATTTTTTTAATTTTATATCAGATTAAACACCAATACTGAGATTTATTCATGTCTGAAACAAGTGATTGATGGAGAAGATATTGTTCCTACAGATAGTGTTGATCAACATGTTGCTAGCCTTTTTCTTTTTGATTTTGAACAATGTGGAATAACCTTAAATCAGTCCAAGGTAAATCAACATTATAATTACATTAAAATTAATTAATGAATAAAAAATATGGGTATATATAGATATTGTTATTATTAGAAATTATGTGCAGACAAAAGATAAAGAAAAAAAAGTTGTAAAGAAACAAAAAATAAAAAGTTAAGGATGAGTTTTGCATTGACTATAGAAATCAATTTATGAAACAGACACATGTTCACATATATCACTTGATGAATCTTTACACTTTTATATAAAATTTTGTGATGCTGTCTTTCAATTTTTTTATGTGGCAAACTTTATTTTTTGAAATTTCAGGATGTTAATTATAGCTTTCCATTGTACATTATCTTTAGCTATATTTTTCCAGTGAAAGAAAGTAATGAACATTGTATTTCATTAAAGTATATTTATTTAGCACATGAAGAAAATACAAATAGTTTCTTGATTGGTAGTTCATATGAAGTTCAAAAATAGGAAGTGACAGAGCTGGAACTGGTCTTAAGCTCCAGAATATACCATTTTTATCACTGCACTAACAACAGTTGACTTTGAGATGATCTTTATAGCATAAGCAGAAATTACCTCTCCCACAAAACGTATTCAAGTTTAATATAAGAAACTTATTTAGAAAGTATGTTACTATTCATTCACTTTATATAACCAATCCAATGAAGTTTTGTTTTATGATTGCAAATTTTTATAGCATCAGATCTAGCAAGATGAACATTTTAATCAATCTCTTGATTCTCTCACCAAATTTTTATTATTTTATGGAGCCTCTTTAAATGAAAATTTTTAATGTTTTTATAAGGTATGCATGTTTCACTTTTTTACAGTAAATTGGGTAAATATACATACAATTCAATATCTTTACTAGCATAAACTTTCATAACCATTTTTCAAGTACCATATTAAGAAAATGATATTCTAAATAAAAATAAAAGAACATCAAAAGAAGAAACTTGTAAACCTTCGTAGAAATATCAAATATCATACTATACCAAATAACCTACCAGATTTATCAGTTAAAAATCTTAGTTCTAAACATCTAATAGATGATGAAGTTTCTGTTCTGGTAAAAGAACTAAACTTTGCCATTATGCTATCTAATATTTCTCTTTATTAGACATAATAGCAGCAATTGAGGAAATCATTCGAAAATTACCTCTAGAAAAAATAGCAGAAATATGCTGAACTATAAAAAGAGCACTTGAGAGACATCAAAAACTGAAATCAAACATTTTCTATGATGAGAGAAAAGCTATTAAATTTCAAAATAGACAAGTTCATAATCGTTCTTTCAATTGACAAAAGCAATGCTTCAGTTGTAATTGATGCAACTGATAATGATAACAAAATACAAGAGTTTCTCACAACAGGCCAATATAAAACAGTGGCAAAAAATCTGATTCTGACTACAGAAATAAAGTGACAAACAATTTCGCTGATTCAGAAAAAAGGTAACGTAACATATTTCAGCAAAATCCCTCATCTTTATGGTCTAGTTAAATTCATAAGCTCCACATTCCATTAAGACCTATTGTTAGTTCTAGAAATTCATCTTGTCAAACTTATCAAGATTTTATCTCAAGGTTCTTAGTTCTTTGGTATACAAAACACAGTTTTTTATCAGGGATTCTGAGCACTTTGTATAATTAATCAAAGACATGAAAATTGAAGGAACTGACATATTGTTAAGGTTTGATGTGGAAAGTTTATTCACAAATATACCACACCCTGTGATGAAGCAATGTCTATTGTAAGAAAAAAATTAAATGATAGTAGTAGCTTACAAACCAGAACAACTCTTATTATTGATAGCATAATGGAACTCTTAACATTCTAACATACTTTCAATACAACACAAAATCTTTTAACAAAATCAAGGAATAGTGAAAGATTCATCACTATCATCCCATTAGCAACATTTACTTAGAAGAACTTGAAGTCATAGCAATAAATACCATTCCATATCCACGTACAATCTGGATTTCTTATGTTGATGATACTTTTGATGCATGGTAATATGGTGAAGCATTTTACAGACATTTTGGATACACATCAATAACATGTTTCTTTCAATTAAATTCACAATAGAATCAGAACAAGAATAAAAATTGATATTTTTAGATATTCTTGTGACAAGACCCTCCATAACAAAATCAAAAAAAGCATTATCTATTAAAAAAAAAAATCTAAAATAAAAGTCAAAATTTAATAATAAATGATTAATATAAAAAGAATATCATTAACTTTAATTAAATATAATTAAAAATAAAACATTTTTGAAATAGTTTTTCTAAAAATATATTTATTTAAAAAGTTTAAAAGAGATAGAAGATATAAATTAAAATTGATTAAATTGCCATCTGTATAAAAAATAGAACATGTTAAAATATACTAATATTATTTTAAAAATAAATATAATTTTATTAAAATTTATATTTTAAAATTATTGTATTTAAAATAATGAAAATATATTAAATGAAATTTATAATATATAAGTTTGTGATTTAAATTACAAAAATATTAGTTTTATAATTCACATAGGTCTTGTATAATTATTTTGATATAATAAAGTGTAGGTAAATGAAGAATAAATGTATAGTATTGTAACAGTATGGCTGACTGCGTTCTATGTGAGGGTTGCATCTGACTACTATTGGACCAAGAGTCTTCATGTAGGCCGCTGGAGATGATGCGAAGAAATACATGACCCATGATTACATCCACATTCAGTAGCCTAGCTCAAGGTTCGTTTACTAAATCTAGATGCAGTTTGGGTTAGTTCATCCACATCTCACCACTCTCTTTCAGATCAGTTGCCTCAGTATTCAAACTCAGGAAGAATTTGTGTTCGACTCTCTTAACAGGGATATACCTATGCAGACTTATAATCAATAACTAAATTAGCTCACCCTATTTATTAGTAAGGAATAATTTTGATTTAAAATTTATCTATTATGTTTATAAAATAATAATGTGTGTGTGGGCACATGTAAAATATTGGCTTCAGGATTGAATGCAAATGCTGGATCAATAAACTAGAGAGACTTTATCAATTAAACAAATTTGACAATATTTATTTACAAAACAAAATGTATAAAAACGTTGAACAAATTGTCAATCAATGTAAAAAAATTCAAAAAATATTTACAAGTGAAAAGAAAATTATTTGTATATATTTACATATATTTTCAACTTCAATGTCTATGATGAGTATCTATCATATTATTACCTAAGCAGTCTAAATTTACTTATCCCCTATTTCCCAAGATAGATACACATGATATAATCATTTCTAAATACAAGAATAATGAAAAACTTTATGATTAAAAATGAAATTACTAACTAAATTAATTGGAAATTTAATTGTAACTCTAGATTCGTACAATATGTGTTTCCAGGTATGGAAGTTGGTTGATCTAAAATAACCCTCTTGCATATATATCATGAAAAAAATATAATAAAGAAACAATGCATGATATGATAGCAAAGTAAATAGTAAAGTAATATATAAATAAAGAAAAAAAAATTATCTACAAACTACATTTTCGTTCCTTTTTTGTAACAGGGTTTGAACCCAGTTCCTGTTACAATATTAACTCAGGAGGTTAGTCATTAGTCAAACATATAACAAATAATATAAATTATTATGTTAAGTGTGGCATTAATTTTTTAATTTAAAGGAGAAAGGTTCTTGCCTTTTTATTACTCAGTTTCACAGCCACGAACGAAAAGTCAAGCATTTTGGGAAAGAAAATTTACCTAAATTTTATTAAAAGAAAAATAATTCAGACTTCTCAACCTTCCCTCCCTGCTCTTTTCACATTTTCTTAAATTGGACTGTTCCAAACTGTTGAATTTGATGATTTGCATTTCCGAGATATAGGTCTGAGATAATAATAAAAAATAAAATAAGATATTCCTATACAAAAAAAAAATCATAATATTTACAATATTTCATCAATCGATGATCAGGCACAAATCTTCACCAGAGTCCTTCTCACATTATGGGTCTTACAATTTACACATTTTTCTCACTATAAATGTTGATTGCTCATTATTACTTCTGAATGGCACATTCTGGACATATTTATATTGGTGGTGTGTGATTTTGTTGCATTGCTCATGTAGATTTCCATCATGCATGGACCAAGCTTATCAGGCACTTCAACTGTAGACAGATGGCTTCTAATTTCCATGGTTATAAGGACAAATGCTTTATCCAATGACAATCAATCGCTCTAGCCAAAATATATATTATTGCAATATATACATATGGTTCGCAGTTTAAAGAAATATTATATATATACTATAAAATACGTTGTTTACTATTTGCAATACTGGCTATATAATATATTTCCGTTATTAAATTTTTATCCAAATAGACTATTCTAATTTTTTTTATTTGCTTTAAAAAAAATCATAACACTTTTTTAAATTTATAAGCTATTTGAAACTTATCTGATCATTTAGTTTATATGAAAAATTTTCGTTTGCTTCATTAATTTTTCAAATGAAAAATATTAACATTTGTAGAAATACATATACAAAACAATGTCCATTTTGTAAAGTGTCTTCATCAGAGTTGGCTTTCCATAGCAAATGCACAATTTTAAAGAAGAAAGAGTCATAATTGCTTTTCTTTTTATACATGATGTTGTTTCCATTGCTTGGTGTACAAAGTGTTTGATTTCCTTTTTATTCGCAGTGTGTGCCTATTGTTATGTTATATAAATATTGTGATTTTTGATTCATTTTAAGAAAAATAATAATATGTATTACTATTATCCCATTCTTATATTTGTTTGCTTAGTACAATACTTGACCTTTTTCCTGATGCTATGACTGTTTCATCATCATTCAAGTCATTGTTTACATTTATTATAGACGTACAAGATCTTAGTATATATATAAGTTTGTATGAATTTTCCTAATGTTTATATTTACTTGATTAAACACTAGAATTGATTTTATTACAAATATATATGTGTGACTTAATGGTAAATGACCTACTATTCCCACTATTTAATACAGCATTAGTATATTGTTCTAAATATTTATACATTTATATTTTAAAACAGTATTTTAGCAAAATTTATTATTTACTTTATGTTAAAATCTTAACTAACACAATCAAATATTTCAAGTGGCTAAAGTTTGTGTGGGTGCAATTTTAAGCTACCCTCACAGTATATATTAATTATTGATCTTTATAGTTTTTTAGAAATTTTAAATTGATTTTATTATAAAATATACTTATTTATAATTATGATTATTTGAAATAAATTTAGCATCTTCTAAATGCTTTGTAATGTAATATGAAATATTTACAAATCTTTGATGAAAATTGCAGATTAGTGAAAGAAAAATAAATCTTTTTAAATTGAGTTAAAATTGATCTAATTATAAAATATTCTATCTTATAGCTTGTTACATGCACTTGCATCTGTATTGCATCTCAATATCTAATTTTTTCTTTCTACCTAAAAAGATAATAAAATATTTAAATTAATTTACTTTCTCAAGCCGACAATCATCTAAGCTAAAAGTTGCTGAAATTTTTTTCTATTACTGATGAACAAGGCACTTGATTACACATAAAACATTGAACATATTTTGTAGATTATCTTTCAAATTAGCAAGAATGGTGCAGTCATCAGCATTTTGTTAATCTTGAAGTCAAAAAAGGTAAAGTTTTCCTTTTTGCTTTTAGTCTGTTTTCATTAAAATTTTTATTGTTAAACCTATATTGCATCTTAATGTTGCTTCAGGAAACCATTTATGCATTGCTCCAAAGATCACTATTAAAAAAATGGAAAACAAAGTTAGAACTAATATGGCAGTTTTTATTTTAAATACTTTGGATTTTTCTCCATCTATAATAACATTTCATTTCATTTCATTCCATCTTATTAAACTATTTTGGTTAATTAACCTCAAATTGTTTAGACCAAATAGATAAAAATAATATATATATATTGTACCTAACTGAAGTTTCACTTAGTTCCAAAAGGAGCCAAAGGTTATCTTAGCTTAACCTTTTGGTTTGAAATTGTCTGATTTTTTAAAAAAAAAAAATGATAAAAATGAAAATTAAATTAGTTAATGACTAAAATAGGATAATCTTGTATTGATTGTAATCATTATTGTATATTATGGAATTATGTCTAAGTATTTGAAAAAAGATATATGAGTTAGGTTGGTAAGAAATGCTAAATAATAATTTGAATTTTAAAAAAAAGAAAGATATCAGAAATAGTTATCAGTTTGTAAGTAATATTAAATGTATTATTGTGTAATTCATTTTAATGTCTAAATTATAATAATTAGGTATTATAAATAAATAGGAATAAATAATATTAAGTAATAAAGTTTAAAAATAATTTGTAAATTTTCGTTAAAACAGTAGTAATATTTCTTTGATACAATTTAGTTTAAAATTCCAGTTATAAAAATTATTTAGATTAAATATTCATTAACATTCTATGGTTGTAATTTTAAAAATAGTTTTAAACAATTAATCCAAGGCCAGACATATGTGAGTATGTGCATGTACTGACATGGAAACAAGAAAAAAAAAGTAATTTAATTCCAATATTATTTAAAATAAGTAAATAAAACAAATGTGTGGATAAAATTATTTCAATGAAATATATATGGGTTTAATAAAGAGTATAACTTTAAATTTTATATTTATTACTATGGGTTGGATAAAATATCATTTTAAAAAAATTATTGCACAATATTTGTTAATAAAATTTTGACTTTACAGCTGAAGGTCACGTGGTATAGAAAGATTATATTGATTACGTCAGTAGATTGATTTCACAGCTGGTTTGTCAGAATATTAAAATTTAATAAAAAATAGTTTTTATTGGTTTTTAAATGAATTGTAGGTGGATGAAAAATTGTGAGATAAACGGAGATCTAGGGGTGATTCAGTTGCTGATCTGTTTTAAATATATGTGTGGCTGAATCTTAAAAGTTCCTTAATAAAAAGTAATTTTTAAAAACTTTATATTTTCTAAAAAAATAAAAGTATGTTTTTAAAACCATTATTTTAAATCGTTTTGTAACATGAATTGCTGAAGCTAAAAAAAGGTAATCCGTTTTCTGACAAATTTTTCATTTACAATTGAGGCATTAAAATTTACGGTAAAATGTTTGAATAAAAAAAATACAGCTTCTCATATTTCATTTACTTTTGATCTATTCATTTTTCTTTATTTAGAAGTAAAACTTAAATTATTAAGTATTGTTATGGCTAAAGACTTTATTGCACTAAACTATAGTATATCTCCTATCAAATTAAAAATATATGTGAAGAAGAAATTTAAAAAAAAAAAAAGACATTCAAACATTTTAAAATATTAAAATGGAAATGCATTAGCATCTTTATAAATTAGAAGTGTCATTAAATTTAATACTTTATTACTTAATAGATGATATATACATTTAAATATGCTCTTAACAGAATAATGTTTCTGTGGACAATATGTATTTTAAAATACTAATTCTCGTTTATGCTAGTAGTATGAAAAGAATTTGTTTGGAAGTAAAACTTTAAGAAAATTTAAAAATATTATTAATGAACTTGTCTCTATCAAATGCATAATGTTTGGTTATAATTGCCAGTACTTATAAGTAACTTTATGACCGGTGATCTTAGCACATAAACCAAAGAGCGTCCTTAATTATAAACAAAGTCTACTCTTATGTTTAAAAAAGTAAATAAAAGAAAATTTGTTTGAAAAAGAAATACAATTTTAAATATTAAGAAACGTTTAAAAAAAAAAAAGCTCTATTTTAAAAAAAAATGCGTTTATCTAAGGAAGAACAGCGAAAGTTAACTAAAAATATATATTATAATTATTCCGTGTTTGAACCTAGAATTATAAATATAATGTGTGTTCAGCTGAAGAATTTATTTTGTTTCATGCCAGCTTAATCTTATTATTTAAGTTTTTTTTTTTAAAAAATTGTTTTAAAAAAAAATATTATTAATGAACTATTGAACATTTTCGTTTGGAAATGATTGCCATGTATATAAATGTATTAGTTGAAGCTTCGAATTCAAATAGATATCTTAACCTGGATAAATTGTCTACACATTATGAAATGGAAAAATCATCACGGAGCCGAAAATATGAACTTGAATTAATGTATTATTATTATTTTTTTTATGGTCTGCTTTATTGGTTTAAAAAAAGAATGAAACCATAAAAATATTTATGCTATTAAATTTTTATGTAACACTTTTTGCATAAATATACAGGTAAACTAGGGTTATAATTTTAAAATGAAATAGGTTTATTTGAATGAGCAAATGTTTCTTGCCATTCTTAAGTAGATTTAGTTTATTTATCAAGCATTACACTAGCTAGTTTCTATTTAATAATTTTATTATAGAGATTTAAATATCACAGTCTTGTTTTCATATAAATGGGATGTTTTACTCAATTTTTATTTTAAATTTACTAAAGAAGTTTATCAGAGAATATCCATTCATTTGTTTTATGAATGTTATATTAATAGTAACTACAAATATTTTATATTCATCGAGAAGTAAATATTCTTGCATTTAATTTAAAATTTTAAAAGTCCACTAGTACTATATTTTTAGCATTTAATATTTTGTTATGTGTGCATTGTGCCTTGCCTAGAATTTTATATGCATTTAAGTTTAAAGTATTTTCTACAGTAGTCAGTTGACACAAAGTTTGCTTTGTTGGTTCGAACATTGGATATACGTTTTGTATTTTATAAATTTCTTGGAAATAACTTAGTTAGTTTAAGTGAAGTATATATCTTGCTATTAGTTAGATTTTGTTAGCCTCATAGAGTTAGGCCTAATTAATAATTTTTGAATATGCTTATGGAGTAGATAAAATCCTTATTGTATTGTATTTCCATGATTTGATAGTGCGTATTCCCAAAAGAGGGTATTGTATTGTATTTTTCAGTGATGACAATCACATTTATAAGCATTGGAAATCCCATGAGAGGATTGTGCTTTTCTGGTGGGTGTTCCTGTTCCCAGATGTACTGAAGATGAATTCCAGACATCGTCATTTTGCCTCGAAGTTAGGTATTTTTGGAAGCCACCATATTCTTTTCCAGCTCTGAGGAGCCTAGTATCTTTATATTTTTGCCTATCATTCATGATGACTTAATGCTAATTTCACCACAGTAGGTGATGTTGCATTTGTCTTAGATTTGTGATGACAAGATATGCTTGTTTGAGGTAGTTGTAGCTAATTTAAGGCTCATAGGTATATCAATGTTTGAATTGTGTTGCTATGATAGTTTTATCCAGCACAAGCTAACGAACAATAAGTTATATTTATTTTAAAGTATATTAAATATGCATATGGTATAAGTGGCAATTCACATATAATAATTTAATATTTTCATCCAGAATTTCGCCGCTGGATTTGTAAGTCTGTTACATCATTATCTTTAAAACATTGAGGGAATAATTTTATGTGGACTAAAGTTATTTTAAAAAAGTATAACTGATCTCTGATGAATGATTGTCCTATACACTTAAGTTAGTTTAATTTTAGTATTAGCTTAATCTGATTTAAAGATATATTTAGCTGTGATATTATTTATATCCGTGAAACTAGTGATGATATTTTTTAAAAAGTATTGTTGAATATGCTTACTCCAACTTAGCGTTTGTTAAGTTGAGGAGTATAAAATTAAGCTTAGGGTTTTCAATATAAACATAGTTTTGTGTGTTATTCTTATTAGTAGATGACACAATAATGTTATTAATTAGTCCAAATAATTATATAAAATCTTAGTGCGGTATTGGCACTGTTTGTATTCTACTATATTTATAAACATTTCTTCTCATTATTAATAAATCAAATTATTATTATTTCAAAAGTTTTGTTTGTTTGTTTTACTTTTATATGAAAATATATTATTGTCTTGGGTTCCAAGTTCACAAAGTCTTAAATTTTAAAGTTAATGAATCTTCAATTCAGAAATTTACAAGTATATTCTAATTTAATTAAATATAGTTGATATTGTCTTGAAAATTAACAAGCTATGTTAAAGTAAATGATTCTCATATTGAATCACAAATATAGATAATTGCATTATAGCAGATACATATTTAAATACTTAGTTAAAAGTTTATTTTTTTTAAATTATCAGTATATCTTTCAGACTAAAGATTATGCAATATCAGATTAACAATATTAGTACTTCAGAAGAATATTTTAATTAATATTATTTTAAAAGCTGCACATTATCTTATATTCACTGCACATCATCTATCATCATCTTAAATCTTATATATTTAAAGAATTCTAATCCATTTGCATTTGAGGTCTTTAGTGGTTGTCTGTGAGTATGGAAAGGCATTAAAAGTACCCTTGCTCTTTTCTTTGCTCAAGTAATATCTTAGATAATAGACCATTATTAGTTAAATTTAAATTGATTCATTAAATTTTGTGAATTAATATTTGTTTTGTTTATTATTTTAAGATTGAACATATTATAATTATTTTATGGTCAGCTAAGATGTCACTTATTTATTTATTAATCACAGTAATTCTTTGTTAGGCAACTTAATTTAAACTTTAATTTTACACAAGAGTTTTAATTTTAAAATCCCTGAAGTTATTTACTCTTGTTGTTTTAGTAAATATAATTCTGTAAGATAATCTTATAAAGTAAAGCATCATAGGTCTTATTCAGAGAGTGTATGATTTATTGGTAAGACTAATATGGTAAGCATTGAGTAGTGATTTAGATAATCTTTTGTATGGTTTATTAAAAGATCAATATGCTGTAGTAGTTATAGTTCATCAGTATTGGATTTGATCTTTACTTGATTATACATCTCTGGATCATCATCTCTTTTCTTTAAATTTATTGTAACCCCACTGAACCGAGTCATTTAGAGTCTCTAATTTATATTTTATTTCATTTCATTTCAATTTTATTCTATTCCTTTTCATGTCATTTCTCATATCTTTGTATCATCTCAGCCCTTTAAAACATTCGATAAGAATATCTTTTCCATCATCTCATTTCATTTCTCTCTCCTTTATTCTATCTTCTTCTTATACCTCTTTCTCATATCTTTCTATCATCTCATTTCATTTCTCTTTCTTCTTTATTCCATCTTCTTCTTATCTCTCCCTCTCTCTCTATTTTATCAGGTTACAATATATATATATATATATATATATATATATATATATCACATTTACTTCAGTATTAGAATTGTCAGCATAGATGATAGATAATTCATGTGTTACCTACATTATTTATTAATAACTGAAGTTTTCAAGTTCATATAGAAAGTTATAATACTTGAATAAGAAAACATTTTTTGATGTACTGTATTTTGAGTTGATCATTCGACACTTCCATTGTTGAATCCTAATTTCTTCGCAAACATTTTCAAAAGTTGTTGCAATTTTTGATCAAATGGTTTATGTGGAAAAATAGTTTAAAGTTTTGTATAAAAGAGATATAATCTTTTTTTTTAAATTGAATTATTCTCATATATATATATTGAGGATAATGTGTACAAATGTATATATGGTAGAAAAAGATTTTAATCAATAAGTAAACAAATAGTAAGTGAAAATGGATGAAACAAAGTATTGTATGAGATTATTAGTAAAATATTTTTATTTGGTTATATTTTGAAAATAATGACAATCCTGGATAATTTACATGTCTTTTTAAAATTGCATTAGAATATTGCTAATATGCTTATATGTATTTAATTTTATAAACTAAAATCATTATTAAATGATTAAATTCACTAGATAGGTTATTAAAAACCAATTATAATTTATTTATTTTGAACAAAAACTATAACAGAAATAATTTTGTTAAATTTTGAAAATTGAAATGTATTTAAAAATGTATAAAATACTGTAATTGAAATTAGTATTTAAAAAACATTATAAAGTATATTATTATTTAATTATAAATTCCATTATTTACATAAAAAGCTGAAGCACAGAGATATAGATAGTGGAAAGAGAGAGCTTGTTTTTGAGAAATAATTATAAGTTTTAAAAAAAGGACATAATTGTTAACATTAACTCATGGAGGATTATTACATGACATGCCACAAAATCTTTTTTCTTTCTAGTATGTGTGTGTGTGTGTGTGCATATATATATATGTTGAATTAACTATTTTCTATGGATTGTTATTCTAATGAAGAACAGAAATAGGAATTTATCCATATAAATAAAGATAAACTTTGCCTTTGATGTGGCCAGGAAATTATCAATTACTATTCATTGATAATCTCCCTGAGGTTAAATAAGTTTTCTCCATTATCTATAATAGTTTGTCTCCCTCTTATAAATACAATCATCACATATCCACCAAACATATATTAATTATAATATACTTTTTGTTATAATATATTCATTTATGTGAGTGTTTATGATGTGCTATTCCTAGTTAATAAGATCTGGTTATCTGAAATATATTTCTTGAGTTATTAGCTACAATTTTTTAGTATTTATGTTTTTATATTTGAAATATGAAGAATGTACATTAATTATTAAATTTCTACAAATGTATGCATATAATGTTTGTTTTTTTAATATCTTTACAGAGAGAAAGATTTGTTACTTTAAATGAGCACATATTGCATGTCGGGAATCATTTTATGCAGGGGACATTGCAGCCTAGTTTGTTTCCTAAAAATCTTGTTTCTGAATCGCTTCATCACTAGTAAGGGGATTTTGAGGTTTTTAATAGCTGGGAAACTTTTTAAAATATCAAGTTAAATAGTTTCACTTTATCTTTTTTGCAGTTTTACTTTCGAAGATGATAATATTGTAATCTCGAGTCTTTGTTCGGATTCATCTTTAGATTTGGTAAGCATATGAGAATTTAATAAATAACAAATAATTAAAAAAAATATTTAGAAAATATTGGAAAATGTTATGAGTATTATGTAATGTAATAGTAAAAATAAACAATGTTCTCAGAACTTACAGGAATAAGAATTTTTGCCAATAGTGATGATGCATTGATGTTTATCTAACTATATCAGCTTGATCTGGATTTTTACTTTCTAACCAACAGTAATTAAATACTTATTTACTAACTAAAAACTAAATAGCTTGCTAATGTTGTCAATAGGCTAATTACTTGGAAGAAAAATTCTAAAAACTGTTTTGACTTTAATTTAATCATAAATTCTGGTTGTGGTTGCACATAAGCTGTCTGCTGTGCCACAAAGTCTTTAGGTGTGTTCTGATAATTTTAATATTAAGTATAATTGCTGTTATCACAATTATTTTTTTATATTATCAACATAGTATTTTATGGTTTTCTGTGTTTTTTAATAGTACACCTGTCTTAATTCCAGAAAAAAAAAAAAAAGAGATATCAAACAGTTTAATATGATCCTTATGATAATTATATTAACTAATCGATGAACTATAAATGCATGCACAAACTGATTCTTTACAATTTTATTTGATATCTTGTGATGATGTCTTTTAACCTTTTCAGAAAACTTTTTTTTTCTGAAAAAATTTAACCCTTATCTAATTACAGCTCTCTAGTAGTATATACATTATCTTAGCGATGTCCTCTAAATAAAACAACTGATGTTGCAATCTCTTTAGACAATCATTATAATATTATGAATGTTATACATAGAGCTCGCAAATAAACTCTTAACAAGCTTTGCAGAATATCCCCAACCCCAGATCGGTTTCTGCTTCTGGCTTCCTCAGTTAGGTGCTAGGAAAATAAGCTCTTAACAAGCTTTGCAGAATATCCCCAACCCCAGACCGGTTTCTGCTATTGGCTTCCAAACCAGTCTAGGGTTAGGGATATTCTGCAAATCTTGTTAAGAGCTTATTTGCGAGCTATATATATAACATTTGTAATAAAAGCTTCTTAAATTAGACCATGTGACATATGACTTGATTTCTTTGTAATCATTATAATAATATTGGCATATGCCTTTTTCGTAAAAATTGTTGAAGTTCATCATGAAATAGTTTTTTTAAAAAAAGTCTGCTACTATATATACTTTTTTTTTTTATGTCCAAGCCAATAAAGATGTTTTTTTATAATTGAAAGTGTCATCTCATCTAATATGCTAAAGAAGATATCTTGCCATTGTATTTTCAGAATATTATAGACCATCTTTAAATGAAAATTTTTCAGTCTCTTTTTGTTTAGTTGATAAAAAGACCACATTCCACTTCTATACAATAAGTTTGGTAGATTAATAACCATATAGTTGATGTAATTATATAATTATGATAAAATACTTTTATCATTTTGTTGTATACTGACTAGTTATGTATTTATTAATTAAGTTATACATGTACATTTGTTTGGTCATTACAGGAAATGTTGATTCATGAGAAATAATTATATGCAGAAAAGAGAATTATATTAATTGCAAGTAACAACATTCTAATTTGCATTATAATAAAGTTTAACAATATGCAAATTAGCAAAGTTAATAAATTGTGTGAAAACTTTTAATAGAGCAGAATGTAGAATGAATTAAAATAAGAAAGAAAAAGGTAAAATGAAATTCGAACAATAGAATAAAAGCTGAAAATGCAATTGGAGACACGTTATAGCAGTAGAAAAGAGCTACAGTCAAATCTAATTAGATTAGCTCAAGGAAGAATGAGCAATAAGGTGTTTATTTAGAAATTGGTTCTGAATGATTATCTGAAATTTATAGGAGTTAAAATGTTTAGTTATTAAAATAAAGACTAAGAAATTGTGGAGTTAGAATTAAGCTCTACCTAGCTAACTATTTATTTATTTATCTATCATGTGAATTGTTTCTGATTATATTGTTATTGCTTTTCTGCTAGCCAGTTGAACCACTAATTCATTATTATTACTAATATTCTTTATATATTTCAGAGTGAATAAACTTGTTATTTAATACACATTGTGTGTATGTTTAAATTTAATTTAATATTAATTGTATAGGCTGTTAGATTATAATCTGGCCCTGTTAATATTAAATGGCGCAGTCGACAGGATTTTTTTTAAATCTGTGAATATTAAGTGGAATCTGTATAAAGATTTGTTCATATATATTAAGTGATTAGTATATATGAAGAGAAATGCAGAAAAAATGTGATAGCATTGTTTGATGTGAAGAACCCAGGTCAATGGCAAATATATATAAACAATGTAGAGAAATAGCATGTTCTCTTATTGTTCTCCTTTACTTCTTTGCATTTCTTCATATATTCATATATTATTGCTTATAATAACTTCTTTCATATACACTTTAATGCAAAAAAGTTTTATAAAACTTCTTTATTTATGTTAATAAACGGGATTACTGATGTCATGTTGAAGGTCGTTACTCTCTTGTGAATGTCAGGACAGGATGTTTTACATTTAGTAAATCATTTATGCTATCCAAAGCCACGGGAAGAAATCTCATACGTGGAATTATTAATAAAATTAAACACCTACTTCTAGCCAATAATATCAAAATTTACAGTGCATCTTGTTTCCATGGGATAATGCAATCACAAAATCACTATATAGATCCTTTTAATTGGTTAGAATGACATAATTTTCATTTTGCTATAAATTTTGGAAGCAGTATGACAAAGTTTCTGCTTTTACTCTTAATTGTTTCAAGTTAAAAGTTCTACCATCAAATCTGTATTATATCTTTATATCTGCTTTATGAAGCCATCAATATATGAATTGTTTCTAACATCGTTGTATAATAATAAATGAATTTGAGGCTAGTATACATCCTTGTTTGACACAAGTTTTCATTTCAGAGCACATATTTTTCATCTCCAATAATAACACTTCCATCATATATCATCTTTACAATATGAATAAACTTCTGTGAAAAAGCAGCTGTTTTCATAATCGCTAAATTATTACATTCTCTATTATTACTAATTAAAAAACTTGAACCTTTTTTTCTTTTTATAAACAGGATAAATGAAAACATTATATTTCTTATTAATCATTTTAAATAATTTCCTAACTTTAACAAACAAATCTTTTGAAATATTGTAACCAATATAAATTATGTTCTTATTACCATTTTTATTTAATCCTATTCTATTCTTTATTTTATCAATATTTTTATTAGAAAATAAACCTTTAATAATAGGATAATCATTTATAAAACATTCATGCTTTATCATATTAATCTCACTTTTAAACAAATTATTATTTGAAAATAATTTAATTGCTCTTTGAATTCTATTATTGATAATATTTATTTTACTATGATTATCAATATCTGATATCTAATTATTTAATAAACCACAAAATGTTTTCTTTCTATATACAGAAGTTTTTATTATAATATTACTATTATTATCAATTTTTTTAATAATCTTAATGTCCATAATATTTTCTTTTTCCGTAGTAAATTTAGTTTTTTTTTCTTTACTATTCATATATTTAAAAAAATTATCTGCCTTTTTTTTATTTCTGTTAAATATCATAAAATAATCATCAACATACCTTACATAAAAAAATTGTTTTTTTATTATACTAACAAAACGTTTTTCAAAATTGTACAAATATACTCTTATCAAAAATCCACTCAGATCATTTCCCATATTTAAACCCTCTTTGTTTATAAAAATTATTCCCATATTTAAAAATAATTTCTCTACAACAATTCACTTATATTTTATATAAATGAAAACTTTCTATTTTTAATTTGGCTTCTTTATCCTTTATATATAAATCTATAATATTATTAATAGCAACTTCTACATCAATGTTAGTGTATATATTAACTATATCTAATTTTACAAAAAATAAATTTTAAAAACTATTATCTAAAAAATCTTTTAATTTACTAATAAATTGTATAGAATTATTAACAATTTTTATCATATAATGTTATATATTTTTAAAAAATATTTCTATAAATCCATTTCAAGATATTTTCATAATAAGTATTACAACTACTAATAATTGGCCTCATTGGAATTCCTGCTTTATGAATTTTAGGTAATCCATAATTTTATATCCATTCTTTTTAATTTAAATGTATCTGATTTTTCCATATAACTTTTTTCATTCATTATTGTTAATATGTTATTAATTTTTTTTATTCATTAACATATTCTCATCTTTATTAATTTTTTCAAAACACTTCCTTTAATAACTTTAACATTTTTTTATTATATTCATTCTTATTTAAAATAATTGCACTTGATGTTTTATCACCCTTTAAAAATAATAAATCTCTATATTTATCATATATATCTCTAATAATATTCCATTCATTATATTTACAATTCTTCTTCTTTTTTCTATTATTATTATTTTTTAAATCAAATACCAAATCTTAATTCATTTAATAAAACTTTCTTATTTTTAATATTATCAATTATATTATTATTGTATCTTTGCCTTAATTTCAATTATTTGCTTTTTAATATTATAATTACTTATTGGTACATAATTTAAACCCTTTTTAAGACATCCATCTCTTCATCACTAAAAATTTTATTAGGTAAATTAATAACAAAATTTTCTTTCACCTTTTTTTTTATTTTTATATCTCTCAATTAATACCTTATTATTCTTATTAATCAATAAATCATTAAATTTTTTACAATGTCCTTCTAAAACCTTTTTTCTTAAATACCATATTTTATTAATAAAAATACATTGTAATTCGTATTCTTCCTTAATTGTAATTAATCTTATTAAACTATTATATATATTCTTAACAATTTTTAATAATTCAAACTTTTTTTATATGCCAAATTTATAAAAAAAGTTTTATTAAAGATTTATTTTCTAATAAAAATATTGATAAAATAAAGAATAGAATAGAATTAAATAATAATAATAAAAAGATAATTTATATTGGTTTCAATATTTCAAAAGATTTGTTAAAGTTAGGAAATTATTTAAAATGATGGTACTTATGTATTAGTCATGCAACATAGAGGTGATGGTATGTCTTTTTACATATGTGTAAATGTGTAACCTTGTGATCGCATCAAATAAGCCCTGCGATCTGATCCGATCTAGTCCAATAACGTTTTTTTTTTTTTGTAAAAATTTTACACTCTCCATTATTATCCAGATTTTATTCTGAAAAGATTTTTAGTGCTGTCAATTGCATTTTTAAACTATTTTTTACTTCATTTGTATTTGTAGTTTTGATTCAACGATTTTTACCCACTATTGAAATGAATGGTATTTTATATTTTCAAGTAAACATAAAATTGGAGGCCATAACAAAACCATCTAAATTGACGATAGTCTTTGCAAAATCAAGCTGGATGAATTCTTTTCAAACAGTGGATGTTTTGGTGTCTTGTGCAGGGAGCAACTCTTATGGAAGCTGTGAAACAAAATGTAGAAGATTTTACTTTAATTTGTAGTCGTAGTATTGATTCAATGATTTTTATCTGCTATTGAAATGAATGCTGTTTTATGTTTTCAAGAAAACGTAAAATTGGAGGCCCTAATAAAGTCATCAAAATTTTCAAAAGTAAGCTGGATGAATTCTTCCCGAACAGTCGATATTTGGTGGCTTGTGCAGGGAGACTATATTCACTTCCTTTTTGTTTTCTAATTCTTTTAATTCCATGTACAGTATATTTTTAAATAGTTGGAAATTGTTCTGCTTCTGAGTCATCATCATCAACCATTATCAATCTACTGCAGGATGAAGGTCTCTCCAAGTTCAATCCATCTTTTTTTATCTTTAGCTTCTCTTCTCCACATCACCCCTGCACACTTTTTTATTTCATCCATCCATCTCACATGTGGTCTCTTTCTGGGTCTTTTACAATCTCTTGGAATCCAGTTCAAAATTTCAATTGTCCATCTATTATCATCTTTTCTAGCAATATGTCCAGCCCAACTCCACTTCTGTCTTTTAATTTTTTCAATGAGGTCAGCAACACCTGTTTGTTCTCTTACCCATACATTGCGTTTTTGATCTCTTCTTGTTACTCCCATCATGCATCTCTCCATACTTCTTTGAGTGGTCTGAAGTCTCTGTATTGCTGTTCTATTAAGTGTCCTCTCGGATCCATAAGTAAGAACTGGCAAAACACATTTATTAAAAACCTTCCTTTTCAAACACATAAGCATATTTCCTTTTAGTATCAAGTTATTTCTGCCAAAAGCACTCCAACCAAGTTTAATTCTATGATTAATTTCATCCATTATGTTTCCATCTGTATTAATAAACTGTCCAAGGTATTTATAACTGTTAACTTCTTCTAGCTCATCATAATCAATCTTTATTTTCATATTTGAGAAAATCTATTAAACATTATTTTAGTCTTTTTAACATTTATCTTTAGGCCTACTTTCCTACTTTCATCTGATAACTCCTGCAACATTTCTTGTAGCTCTAAAGCAGCGTTTCCCAACCTTTTTTGGCTCACGTACCACTTGGTAGTATATCACGCTAAATTGTACCACTTCGTAAAAATGATTGTATTTTGTGAAATTTGTTGTTGCGAGTGTGTTATTTTATTTGCGTTATAAATATTATAGGGTGACCATGTATTCACATCACGTAATGAGACAAATTACATTGAAAAACGTCTAAACGTCATGCCGGATTATAAACTCACTGAAATTATAAACTCACTGTAACATATATATATATATGTATGTGTTTGTTCAAAGTTTCATATTTATCTACTATTTTGTCATATTTCGTTTACTAATAAATGGTTTTAATAAAAACACAAAATTATAAAAAAAAAAAAACAATATATTTTATCATAATCAAATATTTTTATAAAATAAATTTAATGAGATTCTTGTACTTGTTTCGAAGAATATAATTTTTTTGAAATTTGGTTCAAAAGATGCGAGGTATACCTTTAAGTCTACAGCTGCATTCAATCTGTTTCAATACTTATTTTTTAAAAAAATATATGAAGAAAAAGCTCTTTCTACTAATTTCATACTAATAAATGGTAATAATAATTTAAGAGCTTTCTCAGAAAGTTGTTCATATTCTTTAATGTTTAACCAAAATTAATTAGATTGTGTCGATAATTCTATTAAATTTTCTTTCTCTTTTATTGATAATGATGTAGCTTTTTCTAAATTTTCTTCATAGAAGGGGTTTGAAATCCACTTATCATTTGTGTTTTCGGGTTTTGGAAATTATTCCATGAAAGACAATTTTAGTCCTGTTAAATGTGCTATTATATTTTCTCGTATATTTTGAGACAGACTAACCTTATCTTCAAACAAAAAAAATATGTAGAGTTTCTAATACTTGCAGGTTGATTGTTTTCAATACGCTGTTTCCAAAAATCTAATTTCTTAATCATACTTTCAATTTTATCTTTTACATTATAGATCGTTATCGAGTTGTTCTGAAGAGTCAAATTTAAGTTATTTATTTGGAAAAAAGTATCAGATAAATATGCAAGCACCTGAAGCCAATCAAAATCATACAATTTCGAAGAAAGATCAAAAGGATTGTCTTAAAAAAACCTGTGCTTCTTGTCTAAGTTCGAATAAGCAGGTTATATGGGGATCAATGAATTTTACTAAACAAAGATGATACAATCACAAACAATAACTTGTCACTTGTAAGCCACACGGTGAAGTGAACGAGAGTGCAGAACCATCACAACAGTGGCGGCGACATCTCAAGTTACTGATGGCTAATGGCTAATTTAGAAAAAGTGTACTCCAAAAAAAAAAAAAACTATATCGATTGCTGGATTTTCAATCATCGACTATACATATTAACAACTTTACTGTATAATATTATTAATTAAAATAATTTTTATGAATTATAGGAAAAAACGTTTCTATGATATTTTTATGATTTTTTTTTTTTTTATGTCCGCCATTATTGATTATTTTTCGTGTACCACCAACCAGCAACTCGCGTACCACAGGTTGGGAAACGCTGCTCTAAAGCATTATTTGCAAAAACAACTACATCATCTGCAAAATCTAAATGACTTAAATAATCTCCATTTACTTTCACTCCTTTAGCTTCCCATTTTAATCCACAAAATACTTCTTGCAGCACTGCTGTAAAAAGTTTTGGAGATATGGAGTCACCTTGTCTTACACCTTTTTCAATGTTGATTTTCCTACTATCATTATGTAATCTAATTGTTGCTGTTGTATGTTTATAAATATTCTTTAAAATATGACAATATCCTGGATGCTTCTGAGTAGATTATTGTATATAAAAAAAATCATTTTAACAAAAGTTCCTCTCTTAAAAATTTTTTAAAAATATTATTATAGTACAAATTTTTAATCAGATCTTACAATATTTTGATAATGTTGTAATTATTAATGTATTTAGTAATTATAAAAAATTTAATGTGTGGTACAAATTATTCTAGTAATATAATTCGACATAAATCAGTATATATTGAATAATCATGAAGATTTTAAAAATTTTCCCCTGAGTCTATTAAAATAACCAGTGGCTTAAAATAATTTTGAAGATCCAAGAGCTGGTATCTTTATCTTACTCTAGAGTCATATAATATAAGATTGAATTATCAGTGAATATTAGATGATTATAGTACTATAAAATCCAAAAAGTGATATGGTAATGGAGGATGGTTTACCACTGTGTCATCTGATATCCAATGATTACTCAAGTTTTCTATAAATAGCTGTAGAATAAGGTGAAAATAACTGCTCTTCGAAGAATATGAATAAACATATGAGAAAATCACATGAACCTATATATATTTTCATTTTTGGAATTAAAATTGTGATTGGTTATTCTGTAATATCCTTTAATATGATTGACAATGTGAAGATTCTCTAAAATTATACCTATTAGAAAGAAATTCTTAATCACTCACATGCTACACTTAATCAGGAACCAAGGATTCTACATCACATTTGCTGATACTCAGTACCCAATGCTTTTGTAATTGTTATTAAAGATTTATCTTTGAAAAATTGTGAAGAGCTTGTTATCTAGTGACTTTCTCCTACATATAACTCATTTTCAATTTTTTTTTTTTTTAATTTAATAAATATAACACTTGCTAAGAATAATGCCTTTTTACATGTTTAAGTCATACATAATTGCAATGCTTTAAAATAGTCTGTGTTCTATGTAGAAATTTCTTACATAGAAGAAATGATGTAAATAGGATACAACACTGTGTATATGAATCTGTATGAACATCTTGGTGCTGTGATAGAGTGTCACTCTGAATGAATTGTAGTTTCAGCTGTCATTTCTAATGGGTGAATTTCTTATGAACTTTTGTGTAATAAACCATTTTATTTTTTAAATGTATGAATAACATTTAATTTTCAGAATATTACATTAGATAAAAAGACAAAATCATATTTTGTATGATTATTATGATATGCTTTACAGATGGCAATGGGTGATCATTCATTCTGAACCTAATCTTATTGTATGGGATCTAAGAGGAAAATTGCAGTTGATCCTTGTTAAATCTCATGATAATGGTTGAGGATGTAGCTGGCTAAGATTGTATCTGGATCTTTTGCAGATGTTGATATTAATCATTGTGATTGAGTGATTATGTATTTATTGATAAAGATATATATGTATGTACAAAACTGGTTAATGTAAGCAGTATTGAGTCACTAGAAATAATTATATGCAGAAAGAAGAATTTAGGTATATATTCTAATTTGCAAAGCAATAATGTCTAACAATATGCAAATTAGCAGAATTATTTAAATTTAATGCAAAATTTCTAATGGAGAAGTATAAATAAAGTGAAAAAGCAGACTAGTAAAAACTAGGAGTTGCGTGAAAACTGATAGTGGATTGCAGACCAGATATAATAAAAGAAAGAGATCTAGTCCAATCCAATTAGACTGACTTAAGGATCTGAGTGAGCAGCAAGTTGCTTACTAAAATTGCTAGTAAATGACTGTCTGAAATTATAGGAAGTAAATAATAAACTTGAAGAAAGCAAATAGTTATTAAAAGAAGGACTTTAAATAAATAGTGGAAATGGAGTTTAGCTCTACTTAATCTATCTATTTATTTATTGATATATGAACTGTTCCATGATCAATATTCTTTATTACTATTTCAACTTGCCAGTTGAACTACTAATTATTATTAGTAGCTTATATATTATTTTAAGTAAATAAACTCATTTCATTTATTAAATAAAGTTTGTGTGTTTTCAATATAAGTTAAATATATGAGTGTAAAATAGAACAGTCTTCCGAACTTGTGTAAGTATTTGTGTGAAGAAATACACAATAAAGATTAGTATATATATATATATATATGAAGGATTTAATCCCTTGGGGTAGCAACTGCATGATAGCCAATCAGGTAAAGAATCTGGAATAGTCCACTTCTAAAGGCAAGGTCAGATATGACACATATAGAAATACAGATCAGCATGAAAAAGGATCTTTTGATGTGAATAACCCAGTACAGTGGCAGATATACTTAAACTATGTGGAAAAATACATGATAATAGATGATATTACTGAAGACAAGTTGAAAATTGCCATCCTATTATGGATATCAGGATAGAATATCTTGCAGTTAGCAAATCGGTTGGGATCCAAAGCTGCTGGAAGAAATTCCTTATAAGATATTATTGATAAAATTAAATGCATACTTCAAACCAATAACATCGAAATATACAGTATGTCTTCTTTTCATAATAGAATGCAAGCTCAAGATGAAAGCTACATGAATATGATTTAATACTATGGACTTTAGTGAAGGAATGTGAGTTTAAAGATTTTGTTGCATGAAATGTGAATATGATGCAGATGTTTTAGGCAAATCTACACTAACTTACAATGCTGTCATTTAATGTGGGATAGCACCCAAAACTGTTCTAGATCACTTGCAAGCATTTAAAAATATGGCAGAGAATTATAATCTTGAGTATATGGATAAATGTTGCATAGTCACAAATGACATGGAGGAATTTGGTACAGACTCTTATATCTGTTATTATTTATGGGAAGAGATGTCATATAAAAATAATATGTAAATTTAAAACATAAGTGTTTTAGTTGTGGTCTGACAGATCATTTGTCAAAACTTTGGAAAAATAAGTAACAAATGTCAAAAGAAGATTTAGTTTTAAATAGTAAATGAGAGTAGGAGTGACAAAGAAGGTTACAAATATAAGCTTAATAAAGGAAAGTGCTGATATACCAAATGTACTAGAAGTAAAAGTCTGCGCACAGATGTTAAAAATGGAAATAGACAGTGGAGTGTGCATATCATTAGTATTGCTTAAAGAGAGGATAGCTATTCACCAAAGAGCTAATATTAACATAGAGATGAAGAAAATTAATTTAATAATGCACAACATTAATCAAAATAGAATTAATATTAAAGGAGTTGATTGCTTAAAGAGAGGATAGCTATTCACCAAAGAGCTAATATTAACATAGAGATGAAGAAAATTAATTTAATAATGCACAACATTAATCAAAATAGAATTAATATTAAAGGAGTTGCTTCATTGCCCATAATAGTAAATAGCCATAATAGAACTTTTACTATTATATGTGGTTATGAGAAACATTAGCCCAATATTAGGATTCAGTTGGTTTAAGCTTCTGGATATTAAAATTGACATAAGGAAAAATGATAATGTTTGAAGCTGAAATAGGAGGGAAATTTTCTCAGCTCTTTGAATCTAACTCAGCGGAGCTTAAGACAAAACCAATGAGTATAGAATGGATAATACACAGCGGGTCATTTATAGACCGAGGAAGGTCTCATTTGCTCTTAAATGCAAAGTAGAGAAAGAACAAATATTTGATAAATAAGGGCCTTATTATCTTCATAGAGGGGTCCACCTGAGCTACACTGATATTAACGGTATATTGAAATCAGATGAAAATATGAGAATTATGGGATGATTATCAGATTACTGTTAATAAAAATACTAACAAAGGTGCCTACTCTGTACCCAGCATAGAATTATTAGCATCTTTCAGAAATCTATGTACTGCACAAAACTAGATTTGAAATCAGCATTCCACCAAATTCCTGTCATAAGTAGAGCAGTCAAGTTATTGATGATAAATATGCATATGGGACTGTTCAAATTCAACAAATTGCAATATGGGATAATTATAGCACCTATTATCTACTAAGCAAAAATATAGAGCTTGTTCAGGGGAATAGAAGGGGCTATTCCATACTTAGATACCATTTTAATAATTGTTGAAATTGGAAACACAATTAAAAAAAAGGGAGGATATGTGTGGTCTGTGAGAAATTCAATAAGTTTGATGCTAGCTTGAAGGTGGAAAAATGTATCTGGTTAGTGAGAGAAATCAAATTCCTGGTACATATTACAATAGAGAAAGGAAAATATTACAACCCAGAGAAGGTTGCTGCTGTAAAAAATACCCAAGGTTAACAAATGTAGGTACAAGATTTTCTAGGCTTATTCAATGACGATTTCTTAAAGAGCAAATCATATGTAGCTGTGCCCCTTTATGAACTTTTAAATAAAAATCAGACATGGAAGTGGGATGAATAGCAAGATAATGCTTATAAAAAAATTGAAAGAAATGTTATCATCAGATAAACTACTAGTCCACTATTGTGAACAGCAAGAAGTGATTATAACATACTGCTGAGTTTGGTGTTGGTGATCTTATATGACATAGTGTCTATGGAAGTGAAAGTTCTGTTGCTTAGTCTTCTAGAACATTATCTATGGCTGAGAAAAATTAATTGGATAGGGAAGCTTTAGTAATTTTCTTCACTATGAAAAAATTTCATTAATATGTTTATGGCCTATCATTTAAAATTTATACCAACTATAGGCTACCATTTGGACTTTGTGGTAAAACAAAAAAAATCAAGACCATGCAAATTAATGTATGCCGAGATTGATGAATATCCTAACTTCATATAACTACAAATTATTGTATAGGCCAGGAAAACAGTTAAAACATGTTGACATCTTCTGCAGAACTCCAGATAAAAGCACATACAAGTATTGTGTTATTGAAGCAAATTATATAGACATGTTGAAACCCAAAGTAATTAATACCAAAAATGTTGAATGGATTAAAAGCAGTAAGGACTTTAAGTTGATTACAAATTGGATTAAAAATGGATGTCCAAAGAAATGAGCAGGAAGATTTGTCGATGTATCATGATTGCATATTAATGACAGACTGGATAATGATTTTTTTCAATGGGAGGAAATGTGTATTACAGTTATTTTATGAAGAAGACTGAGGAAGATTTGTCAATGTGTCATGATTGCATATTAATGACAGACTGAGTAATGATTTTATTTGATGGGAGGAAATATGTTTTACAGTTATTTTACAAAGGGCATCCTGGGATAATATGAATGAAGGAATTAGCATGTTCATATGTTTGGTGGCCGGATTTAAACAATTATATTGAACAAACTTAAAAAAATGTCAAGCTTTCCAACAAACAGCAAGTTTGCCAGCTAAAAAATTACAATCTTGGCCTGAGGCTACAAAAGAATAAGACAGAGTGCATTTAGACCATGACAGGCCATTCCATGAACATATTTTTCTGATAGCTGTAGACACATATTCCAAATGGACAGAATATCATTTAGAAATGTAATGGCGGGAAGTATGTACCCTTGCCCTATCTGCCATATAGGGCACCACTAGGCCATTTGAACCCAGAAAATTTATAATGTAGGCAGAACTTCTTGTTAAGATCTAAATTTTGATCATTAGCCCTTGCCACTAGCTCAAGGAGTAGCTGAGATTTATAATAAAACTTATTTAAAACATTTTAATAAAGAAAAAGATTTAAAAAAAAAAAAACCAACACTGCCACGAATAATCACAAAAACATTTATTTATGCACATATAACTTAAATTAATATTGCTTTAGAATCTATTTTTAGTTTTAAATTTAAATTATTTTAGTAAGTCCGCACTGATGGACATTTATATAATATTTTTATTTTAGAATGTCGAGTATAGATAGGCTACATAGACCACGCAATTAAAAACTTTTCAAACATTTAACCTCAGATTAAAAGTTTGTAGCCAAACCACGCTAGTTTCCTGATATACAGACCCAACCAATGCAATATGAAAATGTTAGCATAAAACCATGCTGCCAGGAATGTGCATCTGCAGCATAATATTATTTAAAAGAAATGATCCTTGTCCAGTACAGGAATGTGCATCTGTCTGGCGAAGGAATCATATATAAAACATTATGGAGGGAGAGTGGTCTACCGACTTCTAGTCCCTATCCATAGAGCAAAAAGGGAAATCAATGGCAGGTAAGTACTCTACGTCTATTGCAACACAATGGCTACACCTTTGGGACCATGCATTCAGTTGGGCACATTGCCCTGTATGCTAACATGCTTCACATTACATTGATATAAACACCCATATATCCCTCCACCAACATCGACTCAACTACAAAACAAATAGTTTGAAATTAACTCTAATGCTTAACCCCAAACATTAATAACTCTATGCAGCCATCTACACCCAACTTTAAATTTAATAATTTAACTCAATAATAATAAAAAAACAAAAATGGAAATAATTAAAGCAAATGTTATATATAAAAAAATATTAATAATTGATTTAGAGTTCTTTTAAGTCAGATGAGAGTTTATACTTTAGGTTACTAATTGAAAGTTTATTTAAAAGATCAATCTGTACATATTGATAAAAGTTTATACTTCCCTGGGTAAGTCTTTATGAATCCTGATTGCAGCAGATTTATGGAAGTCCACCCCAAGTTTCACATTTTGTGTAGATTGTTCTCCTTGGAGATGAAACTGCTGCTTGCCAATACTTTCAGGAACAACTGCTACAAGCCAGTTTCTGGAAGTGGTCAGGGAAGCTTCGGTTGGCACAAATGAAGGAAACTAAATCTAATGTCAGACTCCTACATTATGAAGTCGGCACTATATAGCTGCAAGATTAATAGATTAAAACAACTATCAATTATTTTTCTTTTTATAGTATTAGGCCTCCCTTATCACTAAATTTTACAGATCTGTCGATTATGACGTTACTGATCCTAAGGTCTGGATGTTTTCTTTTCTGGCTCATGCATGGCTTGGTGCTTGCATTGGTCAATCTTTAATTTTTTTATACCTATCTGACCTTACAATCATTTAAGTGCCCCAAAGGCTAGTTTGCTTTAGATACAATTAATAAAACAATCATTTCCATTTACTAAGATTAAACATGATTCTTAAAATAAAAATTAATTAACATTTATTTCTATTTTCTTTTATATAACTTTTTACTAAAAGTACTAATCTTTAGATCTTTTTTTTTTAATTTCTTACTTTTAAATACTTTTTTAAAAAAAGTTTTCCATCTGTGCAATATATATACATTAAACATAACTTTTAATTTTTTTTTAGTTTTTAACAAATCAATTTTATTTAAGATTTATTTTTCCCTTTATTTTACTTTTAAAATAATGTAATGGCTTATGTATACCATTACATATCAATGAACTTCCTCAAAAAACAAAAACAATAAAAAAAAAAAATTACTTAGTATTAGTAATTACGTTACACAAATTGATTATATGAAAAATTTTAAATGACTTCTTTGGTTAGTAATTACACAAAAAATAAAAATGTTGACTATTATTTTCTTTCTACCCCAGCTGAGATTACGCCTCCTATCCCAAGAGTTCCCTTTTTCCTACTTTTCATATATTGATTAGGCAAATCAAACAGGTTACTTATTAATTTTAATTAGACTTTTTTAAAAAATTATTTATGTTAATTATTATGTTTTATTCCTAGAGTCTTTATATATGAGCAATTTTTTTACTGGTAGTACTTTTACAAGATATTCAAATTATAATTACGTTAACACACACACACTAAAAATATATTCATTTCAAAATATATATATATCACGCATAATTTTCAAGGTACTTTTGGTTTATAACATATTGCTCCAGGTTGGGTGCCAATTATAACAGTTGGGGAGTATGTACCCTTACCCTATCTGCCATACAGCGCACCAGTAGGCCATTTGAACCTAGAAAATTTATATTGTACAGTAGATAGTGAAAGAGTCTACTTTGACCGACCGTTATAATAAAAAATACTTACAGGGAGTATGAGTCCTTTTCCACGCAAAGGTATTCTGAGACTATGATAGCAGACAACAGCATGGGATTCAGTTCAGAGAAATTGAATGACTTCCTTGCTGTGAAGGGAATTGTCATATGCTTATACTATTATATCACCGTTTATCAAATAGAATTGTGGAAAAGACAGTCCAATGGTTGAAAGGTATTCTAAATAAAATGGAGTGTGCTGATATCATACCAAATTCTGTTACAAGGAAAACCCTGGCAGAATTATTAATGAAATGCCACCTAAGGATGCATATGTCTGTTATAATATCAGATAAAGTCAAAAGAAGAGATGTAAGTTTAGAAAACATCAAATTTAAAATAAAACAGACCATTGGGATATAGGATCTGCTAAAGACAAAGTGACTACCAGGAGAAATAAGCAAAATAGCATCACAAATATGAGAGACAAAACTAGAGGATAACTGAATAGTGAGATGGCATCTTATCCACATAAAGAGAATGACAAATTGAGAAACTAGACGATACAATTGACAATGTAAATACCACTACTATGATTTCAGATAAAATTATTAAAAAGGATGTATCTACAAATGCGGAGATAAAGGTAACAGATAATTCTTCAATTCAAGATGAAGTTATAGAGTTAAATAGCGATATTCATCTTGACAAGAAGAGAATTCAAAGGAACAGGAAAGAGAAAGATTAACTTCAGTAAGACCTGCCAGAGAGAAACCGGATGTCAAAAAAGTTACAAGATTATTTTATGTAAAAGAATTACTTATTTCTAGAGTGAAGGAGAGGCATTAGTGTGATTGATTGGTTATGTATTTATTAATATATATATATATATACACGTGTATGTAGAAAGCTGGTTAATATAATCAGTATTGAGTCATTAGAAATAATTATATGCAGAAAGTAGAATTAAACTATATATTTCAATTTGCATAGCAATAATGTTTACTAATATGCAAATTAGAAGATTTATTAAAATTGACTGCAGACTAGTAAAAACTGGAAGAGTTGAGTTAAAACTGTAGTGAAGTTGCAAACCAGATATAATAGAAGAAGGATATCTACTTCAGTCCAATTAGACTGATTCAAGGATGTGAATGAACAGCAAGGTACTTAAACTAAAATTTCAAGTGAATAACTATTTGAAATTAAGAGAGTTAAGTGATAAACACGAAGAAAGCAAATTGTTGTTAAAAGAGGGACTTTTAATAAATTGTGGTAATTTAGTTCTATTTATTTATTGATATATGAAGTGCTCCACGATCAATATTATTTATTGATGTTTCACTTAGTCAGTGGCCAGATGAATTTACTAATTATTTTACCCAATTTATATATTACTCTGAGTAAATAAACTCATTTCATTTATTAAATAAAGATTGTGTTTTTTCTTTTTAAATTAAATATCCGAATATATACTGCTAGATTATAGTATAGCCCTGTACATATCAGCCATTATATTCCTTTTTTGTAAAATGGCTTTAGTCTTGAACTGATAATGTTATAGTAATATATACTAGAGAATGATCAACTGTTATAGCTTTTGATGGAAACAAATAAATTAGATTTGTGATTACATATATTATCTGAAGATTTGTTAATTATTAGTGCCTAGACAAAATCATAATTTCTGTTGCCATGTTTCCCTGCTACTCTATCTTATTTTTTTAAACTTAGTAATATATTTGATCAATGGGAATCACAATGGTTTGTCAAGAATTTAAACAGATGCTTGTTATTGTTAGTTCTGCTATTGTGTGGTCATGAATAAGATAATTATCTTTTATTTGTTTGACAACTAATGGTTACTCTCTCTTTTTTTTTATTTTGAAATCTCTGTTGCCAAATATATCTGTTTACATGTGTTTCAAAATATGTGGCATACAATCAACCAACCCTGTGATTATACTTTAAAACTGAAGCAACTGTTGATAGTCTTGTTGATAAAGTATTCTCTGTTTTTCACTTTATGAATGCATTGTATTAATACTAAATTCTATGTATCCCTATATTTAACATGAAACACAGCATACTAGATAACTATCTTGAACAATGCATATAGTTCATGATTGGCTGATAACTTTAATGATTTTGTTAGACCTTCTGATTTGACTCTTTTTCACCATCTGGATGGTGCAATTTCTATGTTGAGTAGAGTATACATATTAACATCTTTTACTGTATTACTTAATAAACATTTTATTGACAGCCAAGCACTTTAGTTTTACTTACATTTTACAATTTATTTCTTTTTTTTTAAAACAGAACAGAAAAAACAGAGTTTGTGATAAAGTTATTTTGTGTTTTAGGTCAGAGAAGTAGCTTACAAAGCATTTTTATATCCACAGCCTCATCAGGAGAATCTTTTAGAAGAACTATTGACATCAAGAAATGAATTGGCTCAATTAGTAGGTTTTTCAACTTTTTCTCATAGAGCTCTTCAAGGAACAATGATTGAGACTCCAGGTATTATTTATATTACATTTAAAAATGTTTGTTAAATATTGCATTAAAGAAATATTTATGTATGAATATATTTATTATTTTTTACAGAAAATTGTATGCAGTTTTTAGAATCATTATCCAGTCAAATCCATGAAAGGTAATTCTTATATTAGTATTTTTTTTTTTTGTAATGTTTGAAAAAATTTTATGTAGAATATATATATTGTAACAAGATGGGGAATCTGGGTGTTGTCCCTGGAATGATGGCAAATCATCATCACTCCTAAGTAAATTTAAAATGAAATATTAAATTAATTATTAAAGTAGAAGTAATGAAGTAATAAGATATTAATAAAAAATGTTGATATTAAAATATATAAGCAATTTTATTTATCAAGAGAGCATAAGAGAAAAATCTCTCAGTGAGATCAGCCAGTTACTCCTCAGAGCAACCATAAGTATAATTATAAATTCACCAGCATTATCAATTATAAAGGGACTAGTAATAATCAAAATAAACCATTTATCATCATTATGAATGATCAATAATAAAAGTAGATCAATACAATAAATCAACAAGTCCATCTTGTGACTGGATTTGAACAATAAAAAATATAAATCAACAGTCAATCACTAAACATCACATGATCACTATCTCTTATACTAGCACATAATTGTTATTAAACAAGGCAAAACTCTCCATACAGTAGTGCCACCCTGTGCTTACCGGATTAATCAATGGATGCCAGAAGGCTTGTGCATAAAATCCCTATCTAGTGCCTACTCATCCAATATCCCCAGGCTAGTTTCTGGCTTGTGGCCTTCGTCAGTGAGGAGCCTTGGATCTGAGAGCACTGCACCTAGATCTTAGGATCTAATGCAACCCTCCAGCAGCCACCTTTTATCTCAACTACAAAACTATGAGAATGAAATTTAAAACACAATAATATTTTTAATCTAAGCTCAATAGCTTATATAGTCATATGGGTCTGAACTCAGTTCAGCACCCATACATTTTGGTGCCTTTGGCTTTTTAACAACCATAGTCACCACTATCTTATTAGGCAGAATTGGTGTTAAACCACTAAACATCACATGATCACTATCTCTTATACTATCACATAATTGTTATTAAACAAGGCAAAACTCAGTACAGTAGTGCCACTCTGTGTCAATCAGAGTAATCAATGGATGCCAGAAGGCTTGTGCATAAAATCCCTATCTAGTACCTACTCATCCAATATTCCCAGACTAGTTTCTAGCTTGTGGCCTTCATCAGTGAGGAGCTTTGGATCTGACAGCACTGCATCCAGCAGCCACCTTTCATATCTACTTAACTACAAAACCATGAGAATGAAATTGAAAACACATTAATATTTTCAATCTAAGCTCAATAGCTTATATAGTCTAGTCTGGGGATATTGGATGAGTAGGCACTAGATAGGGATTTTATGCACAAGCCTTCTGGCATCCATTGATTACTCTGATTGGCACAGGGTGGCACTACTGTATGGATAGTTTTGCCTTGTTTAATAACAATTATGTGATAGTATAAGAGATAGTGATCATGTGATGTTTAGTGGTTTAACAACAATCCTGTCTAATAGGATAGTGGTGGCTATAGTTGTTAAAGAGCCAAAGACACCAAAAATGTATGGGTGCTGAATCTTTTATCGATGTTAATATGCCTTTAAGAACTATCCTGTTAATAGTCTTTTCCATTTTCTTTTTTAATGTGAACAGAACTTTATGTGGCTTGCATACAATTGGTTGAGCATCCTTTATTAGTTAGATATTGGCCATTTGTGTCAACAACTTCCTTGGGGCTGACTTGAACAGCTAAGAGTACTTCCCAACTACAGCTTCCTATTGTACTCTCTTAATAACATTTATGTGGATTTCCAAAAGATGAAACCAGTTTCTCCTAATAACAGGCTAAAATCTTTATTGACAAGGTACAGTGATAATAGTTTAAGCTTAGAATTATATCACAGGTACAGTCACTTTTTCATGCATCTTTATCTTATTTCTATTTATATTTTTAGCGATAATATCAGTTTTTGTAAAGGACATTTTCTTTTTACTTCTACTAATAATTTTCGTCCAGACTTTATATGAATTTTAATATACATTTAAATGTATTTTAGCATGTGTAGATTTTCTAGAGTAGCATAATAATAATGAGATATATGCATATACTGACTATACATATTTACATGATGATTTAATATCATGTGACCTTAATAAAGGAGATTGAAGATATAAGTATAAATTGCTGAAGAACAGAAAGTCTCCTAGTTTATTTATCTAATTAATATTTTTTTAGGTAGTTAGCTGGAAGGTAATTTAAGTTGTCAAAATAATGTTGATACAGTGATTGCAAAAATGAAAAATATGATTGTAATATTTTCCCTTCTCTGTTAGTAGTATGGGAAGATATCATACTCTTATGAACATTGAACCTATAGGTTGTATTTTATTTTTTAATATGTAATATGAGAACAGATTATAACTATTATATATATATATTTCTTGTACATAGTTATTTTTTCTTTTAGTATATAATGATATTATATTTTTATTATTTTTAATCTTAGTAATCTTAGTTTTTTAGTACTGAAAAATGTAAAATTAATTTGATATATATAATGTCATTTTGTTGTTAAATATATGCTGTTGTGTTTTTATGTAATTATAAAATTGACTGATAATTATTTTAAATATAGAATCTATGCTTTATTTATTATATTGATAAATAAGTATACCAAATCATTAAATTATGAGTTGTCTCATCTGTTAATTAAAATATATAATTATCCAGATTGTGATTACCAACTGCCAAGAATATTAAATATTAACATATAGATATAATTTACATTACATAGTCAATGTTACTTGATTCTTTGTTTATTTTTAATTCATTGATATTCAAAAAATCTTTGCAACATATTCACCCAGAGCTAATTTTAAACCAGTTTTTATAATAATGATTATTAAATCATTATTTTAATGGTTTAACACTTAACTCTTACAATAATCTCTTTTTTTCATATTTCTTCTTTGAGTATCTGTGTAATTTTTTTAAATCTCTTAATTTTCCCTTATTGCTTAAAACTTTGATCTCTTGAATGTTTTAATCTGTAAAAGTTACTGTGAATTTCCATCACATATTTGTATTATAACTTCATTTGCTTTCATTTTTAAAAATATGTGTTCTATTATTTTTATTATTATTTTTTAGTTATTAATTTTGTATCAACTAATTATCTAAATAAAAATAATTTGAGTCTTATTATATTATACAGTATCAATTTTAAATTAAGTACAAAAGAAATTGCATATTGAATTAATTTTACCTTTATAATAAATACTATTTGAATTTAAAATCAATGACTCTATTGTTTATTTAACAATGAACTTCTGTCATAACTTAATTAATTATCTATGTATGATTTATAAAAATTTGAATCAATGAGTACAATGTTAATGTACCGAAATGTACATTGATATAAGAATTGTATATACATGCAAAAATACTCTTACAGATACCCTTTGCATGCTTAACTATGTATTGCAAACTATCTAAGATTTAATCTTTTAATAACTCTTCAAGATAGGAAAATTTTACATGCATGTAAAAATATATTCAGCATAGATTTAATCTTTTAATAACTCTTCAAGATAGGAAAATTTTACATGCATATAAAAGTATATTCAGCATATTGAAGGGGAAAATATGTTACACACATTTTTGCTTCACTGTCTGGTGATTCAAAACCTTGAATCATAGGTTTAAATCCAGCTATATATGTGTTAAATCACTAGAGAGTGAAAGGACACACAAGTTTTAAAACCCTCCTTTGTTTTTGTACTTTCATAAGTTAAATGTTTTATTATAAAAGAATATTTAATGATTTTTAGTAGGAAATATTTAAATTTCCATTCCCTTTAAATAATCATATATGTGTGTTTGATACTACTAAAAATATATTTTTCATAATTAAATATTATGTATATTTTATAGTTCGCGTATTTTACTTTATGATGCAATACCAAAGAAAATTCTAGAGAGTAATTAAAATAACTCTGAAACTTATAAATAAAAGAATACTCTAGATTTAATTTAAAAAGGGTAATTAATAAATTAAAATCCCTTAGCAAACATAATATTAATGGAAATTATATCTTTTGAATCTATTTCCATTCTCGAAATAGATTAAAACAATACTCTCTAGAACTTGTTGCATTATCATTGAAAATAAACAATAAGTGCATTCAGGCCAGTTAATGGATATCCGGGCCTTATCAAGCGGAAAGAGAGAACATTCGAAAAGGTCTTGCTAACATATAAATAGAGCTGAAATTTTAGGCTAAATCTCTTAGTGCCATTTTAAACAGTGTTGCAGAATGGACCCATATCAATTTAAATTTTGAAATATGAATCCGGAGTAGAGGGATTAAATTTGCTTCCCCTTTCTTCTTCAAAAATCATTTCCATACTGCTATGCTAACATGCCGTCTCCATTTATGGACTGCCTAAATTAAATGCTGAAAATAGCTGTCTCAAGATGGCAGCCATTATTTTTCTAAACTTTGCCTTGCTAACCGTGTTTTCCTCATGTTAAAATTTTACACTTACCAATCCATACAGACGTCGAGATATCAAGTAATGGAAGGTAAATCCTAATCATGCTGCTAATATGAACTCTTTCAAAACTTTCATTTTAAAACCTAAATCATTTATAATATAATTCTCTTTCTATTTAAACTTGACATTGTAATGCTAATTGTAACAATTCTATAAAATAATGACTTTCTCTTTCTGCTATAAAAATCTAATGCACGAATCTATAACTTTATTTTTTAAAAGTCATTTCTTTACTGGGTTTCACAATTTCTATTTTTAATATTTTTAAATGCAGCAAACTTTTAATTTCAATATTATAAATTTTGTATGATTTAATTTAGTATGCTAATAGTTCAATCTAGCGAACCGATGCTAAATTTTCTTATTAGAAATCCTCGATATTATGGGATGTTAATTCGTAAATGTAAGATTTCTTACCTAACTAAAAGTTTGCTCGATTGAATAATATTTTTAAGTTATTCTATTTGCTTAGTGGCAGATTATTTGCTGCTACATTTAATCTATCACTTTATTACCATGTTCACGCTATTGATTTATTTTCATATTATATTTTAAAGTAAACTTAATATCCTTACCTTTGGTGTTTTTTTATTATATGGCCAATCATTTGCCCATCACGCCATCTAGCATGGTAATTATTTATGGAATTAATTACTAGTTAGCGTATTAATATTTGTTTAATGAAGGGAACAATATTTCCTCTTTTATGTTGTGACATCCTAACTAATATTAAAGGTCATTTGCGTACCTTTCGAGAGGGATCAAATTATTTCATCTCTATTACTCTAGATTCTATTAAATTACGAGGGCTTTAATTCATATATCAGCGTCATTAAGAACCTGATTTATTTTTTATTATTAGCGTTACTTGGCTTAGATAATGTTACGAAATTTCCTCGTTTTGCTTTGTCAAACTTAAAACCTGGAGAAACGGGATTCTTTTACTTATGGCATATTCGTGAATGGGGTTTGGAAGCACCGACTCCAGGATACTGTCAGGTGGTTGTTTAGGCTCTGCATGGGTTAACACTGGAAAACAGACCATGGAATTCCTACACCATCCCCTCTTCAAATGCTAACCTGTCACGTGTACAGGCACATTTAATATTCTTATATAATTGATGAAGCGTTCGTCCTAAAATGAACTCAACCTTTTCTAGCATTATGATTTAGTCAGCACTGCAATTCTTGTTTAATACTCTTATATTTGCCCATTTTAAATCTGTAAGACGTAATGCCATGATTTCTAAATCCATCTCATATTTTCGTTTATATTATAAGTTAGGGAATGTCATTTTAAAGCTTATTTAAGCTACCCACCCTCTCATTGAAACAATGTTCGAGTGCGCTAACAAACAATATTAAATAAATCCTCTCCAGTCAGAAAAGAATAGAATAAAATACAAATAACTTTTCTGTTTGAACATTTTAAGGTCTAATGACTATTTAAGTGAATAATGAAAATTATAAAATATTTTTGTGTGTGGTTCAAATGAACCATAGTAAATTGATGTAACTTATATCCCATTTATCTGTTTTTAAGGTCACTCATTTTTCATAAAATAATCATAGCATCCGAGTTATATAATATGGTAAAATTGGTATCTACTGTTAGCATATTAAGCCGCATCTTTTGAATATCTGTACATTTTTTTACTCATCGTATTCAATTGCAGATTTGCATATTATTTAATCATTAACTTATGTGCTATTATTATGCAAATCCGCATTCATAATCAAGTGAGACCTATAATTCTATTAGTGTTATAGGTAAATAGATTCGCGACTGTTTATTAAATTGTATATTATTTGTTTATTCATTTTTCTAATTAATATTAATAAATTATTAACCATATAATTAGTATTTAATTCTGCTTTGCCTCTTCATTTATGTATGCACATCGTTAATTAGATTGTGTCATATATGACTCATTTCCCTTGACCTTAGGCCAATTTCTAGATTTATTAATGAATTTTGATGAAAGGTCTAATCATAATAATAAGTTATTTCATTCTGTTGGGGACGGGGGTTCGAAGCCTAGTAGGGTTATGATTCCCTGTAGATCTCTTGTTTTTCCGCTGTTGCTCCGGGACGGGAATTTATAAAATTTCATTTGTTATCATCAGAAATGTTGTTCGTAATGTTATAGATCTGGAAAATAGACAAGAGGGCAGAGTTCATGATTGTTCCTGACTTATGTATCTTGCACATGATTGGATTTGAGGTACTTTTGCCTAGATGCTAGCTCTTGTTAGACGAACATACAATTCTGACTGGTACAATATAAGTATGCATAATTTGTGGGAAAAGTATTTTTAAATAGTATTAAAAGAGTATGAAACAAATTATCTTCATAATTAAACAACTTCTTATTTATAATTTTAGGGCTGCAATTGATTTTAAAGCAGTGGCTGCTTTGAAAAATAACATGGCTAATATAAATGACCAGGTGAGAAAGTAAACTTTTATTATCATTTGTTAATGTTAATCTTTGTGTTATAAGACTAATAGCATGGATGATTAGTACAGTCACTTTTTAACTCATGACTTGAGGTTCAAACCTGGACCAAGTGAACCTTGAAAGTTTTTCCAGATCACAAGCATGCTAAGGGGGTTTTTTTTTTTTCCAGGTAGTCAACCAATAGCAGCATAGTTCAGCATCCAGTATTGACTGGTAAATGAATATCTTTCTATGATTGGTTAGAACATAATGTTCCAGATTATTTTAGATTGATTTGTGTTTATGTTCTGATAGTATAAATGAAAAATATACTTGTAATATGACACTGACTGCCATTTGCGATGAAGTATTGTAATCCTAGTCATACTATTTTTTCAAGGCTTATCTTCTTTTTCTTTTGTGTCAAGAAGTATTTAGTGTTTTGATTTCAATATGAAAAATTAATAAATCTTTAATTTAAAAGAAAAAAAAATGGCTATATTAGAATCTGGAAGTGCATAAAAATAATTCTTTTTTTTTACTTTCATTAAAATTCTAATTTAAAAAAATGATATCAAAAAATAAATAATTGCCTATATTTGGTAATCTTTTTAACTCACTTATGTTTAAATATAGTTTTTTTTTTTAATGTTTCAAGTAATATTCATATTTTCATCAACATTTTAGATCAGAGCAGCATACATTACATTACATTACATTAAGAATACAATGGCAAATATAGTTACAATTTTTTATTCTGCTGTACCCCTATTTTTAAGTCATACTCAATATTTTACAGAATATTTTAAGGACAGAATTATAATAGTTTTAAATCAGATGATCTTAATAAGTATTTCACTAATTTTTTTAATCTTATCTATATTCCAGAGAGATTTCTGGCATTATTGTAAAAATACAATGATAAATCTTTTTGTTAAACAAATTGTTGTTTAAATATATGTTGATGGTGCATATTAAAACATATGTCTGATGGAACAAAAAATAAGTAGTGTATTTTAACTCTGTGTGAAAAATGCAATTGAATTTAGGTACTTTTGTTTTTAGAACAAAAATAAGAATTATTTTACTTATCTTTGTGGAAATGATTTTCAAATAAAGAGCAATGAATTGAAATAAACTTTTTTTTTTATTTATTGCTTTGTTATGTAATTTAAAATCAATATCTTATTTCTAATTTCATTCAAATCATCCACTTAAATGATAACTCTTTTTGCATACAAATATCTGAAATGAATGAAAGAGAAATGTTTTTTAGTGTGATATTTTCTATTAATTTTTCTACATAATTGGCCAGATATGCATGATATCTGTTCTAATGTGCTTATCTTATATATATATATATATATATATATATATATATATATATATATTTAGTGTATATGAAAATCTTTAAACTTAAAATATATACAATTAAATATCTTCAAAAACAACAAATAATTTCTAAAGGCATTACATTAGATATAAATCAGCAATTTATTTAAATAAACTTAACGAGGATTCAGCTCATTTGAGTGTAATGTATTTCTGGAATGTTTCTCTATTTATTTTGGTAAAGCAGGACTATTTCTGATTGGATATTGCTCAATACACATGTCACTATATAAGAACCAAAGAAAAAAGGCATGAACAAATAACAAGTCATGTTTATGATCCAGTAAAAATTAAAGTATGAATGAAGAATGAAATAACAGAAAAATAAAATTTAAAGAAGCATTTAATAGTGAATAATATTTCTGTAGTGTTATTTTCACTACATCATTCTCATGCAAGATAGATTGGTTTCTATCCAATTTTAACACCTTGTGGAGAAATATTATTTGAGTTTGACTACTAGAATATACTTAGAGAAAACTTCCACGACAACAGCAGGAATCCATTTCCTTTTTAAAATATCATGACTCCACTGATCACCTATTTTAAATTTTTCAACATCAAAATTAGTATTCACAATAACTTTTTTATCCAGTAACACCTTTGTTAAATGTGTGCAACACTTGTGATGCAGCAACAGTTCAGCTGATTTTTTTATTGTTGACACACTAGAGGTGAAATGTTGACGAAAGATAGCATCAATCAAAGCTTCATGTATATCTTTGTGAGATATTTTATTCAGTGTCGCTTTCAAATGTTGCACTGCTTTTTCAACTAAACTATTTGATTCCAGATGATAAGGAATGGTGAGTATATGTTTTATCCCTTTATTGGATAAAAACTTGTGGAACTCATGCAATGTAAATCCTGTCCCATTGTCTGATACTTTTGTTTCCAGAAAACCTGGCCTGCAAACATTTCTTTTATGGCATGGATAGTACACTCTGCTTGTGTTTTTAACAGGCTTATATTCTGCCCATTTTGAATAAGAATTTGCAGCTAGGAAGGTATATCTATTCATTGGACGCACATGGTCTAAAGGTAAGCATTGCCATAATAACATTGTTTTTACACATGAATCAAAAGTCTTTGGAGATAAATCAGCAGTAGACTAGCACTCAACACAGTTTTTTACCATTTGTTTGATGTCCTAACTTAAATTGGTATACCAAACATATGAACAAGCTAAGGTTTTCATTTGCACTATGCCCGGATATCCTTGATGTATCAAATTCAGTACTTCCTTACGATCTTATGGCACCCGATCCATCCTTTCATGAGCATTCCAGATAGATCTTGCAACAATTTGGTTGACTTTTAGGCCATCCACATTAAATCCAATTTTTCAAGCTTTTATATCCAGGATCATTATTACTCCACTTCTTAACCTTGGAACTATTTGTAGTTTTTTCTTCCAAAGTATCAATACAATTTATATCTATACATTTTTGTTGCAATTCGCAAGCATTCTGCAAATGTGATAAAGCATTGGTGTAATTTCTTTTTCCAGGCTTGTAAATTAATATGTAATCATATGCTGCTAACAAATTAATCCAATGAATCAAACATTGGCTGACATGTTCGGGAGTTTTTTTTATCTTATCTCCAAAATAAAGAATTTATGTCCATACATGTATTGATGATACTTTTTAACAGCAGATATAGCCAGCTTTTTTTGTCAAGTTGGCTATAATTTTTTTCAGCAGCTGTTAGCATCCTCGAGGCATATGCAGTAGGGCATTCTCCATAACAGTGATGCAAAGTGACAGCACCTATTCCAAAATTGGAAGCACCAGTTGTAATAATCACTTCCTGGTCGCTGTTATAATATACAAGTAGCTGATTAGACTTTAATAAATCTTTTGCTCATACAATGGTGTGAGGACATGTGACTTCCCTTTCAGGGAACTAAAAAAAGTTGAGCAATCCTAGAAAGGCCTGCAAATCTTTTACGTTCCTAGGCTTTGGAGCATTTTTAACAATGTTAACTTTATCCAGGTTAGGGTATTTTCCTTGCTGGTTTATTACATGGCCCAGAAGTTTAATTTCACTCGTAGCCCATATACATTTAAAAGAATTAATTCTAGCTTCCACTTTGTTCAATCTCGCACAAAAATTCAACACACAGGTTTCCATATCACTTTTTGTTTGAACAATTATTAAAATGTCATTTAAATAAGAAAAACACCTTCCATGCCTTGAAATAAATCATCCATTTTTGTTTTAAACATGTTTGGAGCAACTGTAATCCTGTAAGGCAACTTGTTGCACTTATAAAGTCCTAGATGAGTACTAATCATTAGGAGTTTAGCAGTTCTGTTCATGGGTATTTGATGAAAAGCTGACTTGAAATCAATTTTTGCGAAGAATGCCACCTTCTGAAGCGATGCTAAAACTTTGCGTACACTTGAGACTAGTTACGCTCCCTTATTTATGAATTTATTGAGTGTAACATGACAATCTTCTTACAATCAAATGCTCCTGTCCAGTTTCATAGCTGCAACTACTGGTGTAGCTATGATGAATCTACCACTGAAGTCAAAATACCTTTATTGATCATATGTTTAATAGTCTGTTCAACTTTGGGTTTTAAGGCAAACTGAATTTTATGTAGTGCACTCTATAAGCTGAGCTGAGCTTCACTAATAATTTCAATATTCACCAACCATGTTTTTAATTCAACTAATCCTGGCTTAAATAAACAGAGAAACATCCTTCTAATTTCTGTTTCCAACTGAACCCTCTTAATTATTTTAAGACAAATTTCCAATGCACAAAACCAATTTCTTCTTAGTAAAGGAATGTTACTCTTCATAATGTGTAATGGTAAAACAATAGCTTTAACATCAATATTCACAGGTATATTAACTTTCCCACATATAATTCTATTTCCATTCATATCTGTGGCTAATACCTGCATTTATTTTAAAGTGTGTATTTTCTTTTACTGCTGTGCTATAATCTTTATATGACAATAAAGAAAAGCCAGTACTGCTATCCACTTTCGTTGTAATTTTTTTTTTACAGACTGTAATATCTTACACAATATGGTTTTCATCTGTGTCATCAATCTTGTTAACATATTTCTTGCCTCTTAATCTGCCTGCCTACGATTTAAAGTCCAGACTGCATTTCACTAATCTTGTCTCTGTTTCTGCAGATACATGTCCCTTTAATTTTATTGACCTTACATTTCTCCATTTTAAATTTACAAAATTTCTTAACATGGTCTTTTACACCACAGCAATATCAGATTAAACTTTCCTTTGTCATTTTCAAACTTGTAGCTACAGTTTGTGCTTTATTTACAGTAATAGAGTTATTTGGGATTTCAATTTGAAGTCTGAAATTCTGGTGCTTCTTCTAATGTTACTTCCTGTGCCACACATTTTCCAAGGACTTATAGTTGAGATTTGGTTCATTCAGCAAAGTTTTCTTCAAGCTTTGGTCAGATATTCCAAACAATAGTTAGTTCAGCAACATGTCTTCAAACTCGGAGACAAATTGGCATTGTTTTGTGAGTGCACGAAGTGCTATATCATAATCTATATACCATTCATTCTAAAACGCAGATGAGTTCTAAGTTGCCAGCTGGAAATATGCATTTAATTTCTCTTTTAACTCTTCATATGGAATGTCTTCAGGAGTTTTTGGGTCACACAATTGTTTTGCAATTTGTAAAACGTCCTTGCCAGCAAATAACAAAAACGTAGCTATTTTGAGTCTATTTTTTTCAATTTTATTTTTTAGCATATAACTCTCTATGTGCTTGACATAAACTTTCCATGACGACATATTGCTAATATCAAACTTGCAAATACTACTGTTCAACATTGCCATTATTTACCAACAATAATTTAAACAGGTTCTTACTTTATAAACTAATGATTACAGACATTCACTTGCTCTCTTGCGCCATTCTGCTATCAAATTGCACCATTCCGCTATATACAAGGCTAAAATTTATGTTTAATAGCTGTATATGCATCTACAATAATTTAATAAAAAGCAAACAATTATTGGAGTAATAAAACAAGTCAGGATAACTATAAATTATTCTGAAATTACCATAAACAATCAGAGGGAGAGACTGTGTTTTAAATGACTTTTGCCTGAAACCTGATCCAAATGAGGGAAAACAAGAAAAGGACAATATCAAATATTAAATAGGCTCTAGTGTACTTTGCAGAATGTATAGTGGATCCACTAAATGGAACCCAGCGGTCATCTTACCTTTCCACTTTTTAATTTCTTCCCTGCCTCATTCAGTTCAGTTTCTGTAAAACTAATATTTCCATTACTATATACTTTTATGTTTGTTATCACTCTTAAGTAAAGAGTAATAAAATAAAATGGGTGAACCACTTTAGCTTCTTTAAGCAATTCCAATAATTAGCTGCATGATAAACTGTTTATATGCACAAATATTATATACTAGTCCAATATGCATAAACATTATATACTAGTCCAATTATCTGTGCGCATCCATTTATTTTGGTTTTAACATAGGATATTCTAATCTTATTTTTAATATCAGTCTTTTACTATTTCACTGACCTCTACAACGATTAGCACACACATTGTATTTTCTGCCTATAAGATTGCAGAATTGCTACTCACACGATTGTATAAATACTGTTCTGCCACCACTAGAACATATCTGCTTATTTTTATACAGTTCAGAATATGTAGTAGGCTCATTTACATATATTGATCTTATTCAGTATCAAATCCGGATTATCATCTTTATGTCTAATTTTCTAGAATACATTTATTCTGATAATAATTTTAGTGTACTGTCTATATGTATAATACAAGATTTTATTAAACTCTATTTACAATATATATATATATATATAACGCACAGAACAGTCAGCATATAAAGAAAAGAAAATAATTAATGCCATTGTAACAAAAGATCCAAATATGTATGTAAGTTATATTGATGATATATTCATATATGCACTATTTAATATTCAGCTGCTATATGGTGATTTGAATTAAAGTATTAGATCTGAATTGGGATAATGAAAATGTTACCCCCCCCCCTCCAAAAAAAAGCTGATTTGTATGGATTACAAGATGAAGATTAAATCATTTAACGTAAAAAGGGTATTTGCATAAAAATTATTAGATCTTTTATAAGTATAAATTTTTGAGAAACGACTGTTTATACTAATATGAAAATGGAAAGAAAGAAAGTATTGAAACATTTATTAAAAGTTAAAAGATGGCATTTATCATTGTCTAAATAAAATTATTTTAGATATATTCATATTTTATTAAAATTATAGTCTATAAGTAAAATAAAATGATATCTAACTATAAAAATCATTCAGGTATTTATTAGAAGAGATTATTGTGAGTAGGTGCTTGCTAAAAAATATTGATGAAATACATTTTTATATTCTAATATTTTTTAATGAGTATATAAATAATTGTACAGCTTTTTAAATATGTAAAATTGAGAATGTGAACCTATTCATGGAATAAACAAATCTGAATGCATTATTAAGACAATTCATAAGCTAGATTCCCAAAGAATCATGTAAATGAACTTGTAAATAATACTCACCTATTTTATTTGACAAAATAAATTGGCATTGATATAACAAAAAGTGAGCATTATTTAAGAATTTATAATGAATTCAAACTTGTTTGTTCTGTTAATAGATTTAAATTTTTATATTATTCATTAATAAATGCAAACAGCAATTAATAGCATTTGGATAATTGAATAAGCAGCCTGGATAGTTGAAATGTATTCTGATGTCTATTAGCATAGTTTTTTTCAATGTCTATGCTAAAAGTTTAAGTGAAGGAGAGTAAACATTGATTATGAGTTTTAAATGTATATGTATATTTAATATTATAATAAAACTGCTACAATTATCTTAAAAAATTCTAATTGGATTAAAACATTAAAATGTGTTATTTTTGACTTGAATGTTTTAAAAAATATTAATTGAATTTTTTTTTTCCAGTTAGTTAGGCCATGGGACATGCCTTATTACACATACCGTGCAAAGCAAGACAATTTTAATATTAATTTATCACAAATATTACCATATTTTTCACTTGGAGCTTGCATGGAAGGTTTGAATAATCTTTTTATGGCTTTATATGGAGTGTCTTTGGAATCTGTGCCCATGGAACATGGAGAAATGTGGTCTCCAGATGTGCACAAATTGGTAAGATGAATATTGATAGATAATAAATTGTCTTTAATTTTATTATTTATATATTTAGGTTTAATTTTAAAGTCTATAAATCTAACTTATTAATAGTTGTTCAGTCTCATATTTTTTATATTTTCTTTAGATTAAAAAATTACAAAGATTTGATCAATTAATAGTGATTGTCTTCTCATTAAGTTAAAAAAATATAATCTTTCAGAAACAAAGTGTAGTTGGGTTAGCTTATATTTATCAAATCATACTTTCTATATTAGCATTAGAATGAAATAAATATTAATCATGGAATTCTTTACAGTGAGCTCCTTAGAACACAGTATATTTCGGATAAATATAAAAAGTATAAAATGTTCATTCTAAAAATGAAACTCGTATACAATATAAAAGGACAATCTATATTTTGAGTTATGATGTATAAAAGTATGATCAATAATCATTTGAGACAAATGTAAACTTTTTTTTTTTTTCTTCCAAATTTTATATTATTACATTTAAAGTAAACATAGACATCTTCGGCAGTACGGTCCCTCCTCAACTACCATATCTTCTATTGATAAAATTTTTTTTAGATAGTTTTGATATTATTTTATATCACTTTTAGCTTCAAATCATTGCAATTCATATATGTAGTCTGAGAGTAAATACAATTTTGAGGATAGAAGCGTTGCCCTAATCGGTTTTACTAATAAGCATTTCTATCTATATTTAAATCAAGTTAAAATCTAAGTTAAATATCTGGTTGGAATTTTTGCTACACTGGATTTTGATGTTTGGATTATCATCAAAGATAAGCTCACATACTGTTTCAAATGTGAAAAAATTGTCTTACCACAATCTTAACATCATATGGTAGTTTCAATGTTCTGCTCAATAAATAGTTTATCTATTAGTTAATTGAATATTTGATGATAGAAGCAGCAAATTCTTATTGAAAGCTGAAGCCACTAATATTCATAGCTGTATCAACATTAAATAGCATAAATTTTTCTCCTTTGTTTAATTATTAATTTCTTTTTTGAACTTTATATTCTGTTTAAAACTTTATCTTTATTAAAAAAAAACAACAATCACTTTTAGAAATTCATCTAATCAGCAGTTTTGCTGGTGTTTTTAAATCTTTGCTTCTCATATTTAAGTGAAATATTTTATCATTTTCATTCTGGTGAATTGTTAACTAATATAAAGGGAAATTGAGACAAAAAACACAAAAGAAAAAATGTTTGTTGTTCCTGCCATTCATATTACAACATCAATGTTTTATCAATCTAAAATTTACTCTGCCAGTTTTTGGCATCAATATTGAAACAAACTATCACTAAGAAATAAATTCTTATCACTATATTCCTTAAAGAATTATTTCACAACTCAGTTTGTAAACTAAATTATGTATGAGAGAAGAAATTCTAATCATATCTACATCTTTGTTTGCCAACAGATGTAAGGAATAAACATCTCAACAAAATTAGTGTGTGAAATTTTATTTACATTAATTTTTATTATGATTTACTAGTGTGTTGTATTAGTATTCATGTATTAATTATTTTTGGAAATAGATAAATCTAATAATCTCTGTCATTTGTATAATGTAAATCTTGTATAATTTAAAAAAAAATAATAATCAATTATTGAAATTGAATTATCCGTTGAATACGCAGCTTAAATCTTAAATAAAATGTATATTTTTAAAATTTGTTATTAATAAACCACAATAGTCTATATCTGATCTTTCTAAAACTAATATGTAGAAACATTAAACAAAAACATACATAGTATTGTATTATTTTTGTTTTTCTTAATTTATGAATTGCTTTTAAGAGTTAATTATAATCACTGAGTATAGATCCAAGTAAATATGAATATAAATTAATAGAAAAAGGTGTAGTGCTTTGATATTGATTTTTTAAAATATACAACCGTGTTATAAATTAGTTACAAATTGATACATTATTTGTTTATTGTCATTTATATTCATTTCCATCAAATATATATTTATTGAAGGAGAATAGTAAGAATCTCTTCATTTTCTCCTATTGTGTTCATGATGTAATTGGAATATGTTTGCTTAGCACATAAGTCTTGTAATAATTGCAGCAATGATATATAACTTTCCAAGAATCACACATTCTTTTGTTGGCTTGGACTGATTGTGAACATGCACATTTCATGTCAGCATAAAACTATAATGTGGAATTTCTAGTTGTCTATTAATATATTATCTTGATTTTTTTTTTTTTTTTATATTGAAGTAAATAATTTCCAATTATAAATGTATTAAATAAATTTATTATAATTTATTAAAAAGATAAAAATGGAAAAAAATATTTCTTTAGAATGATATATGCCTTTAATATGTCTAAATTTATTAGAATTTAATAACTGTTCAACTATCCAGATTAAATAATACAGTAGTTTAATTATAAACTATAATTATTTTTTTAGTTTTAAATAAAAAGTTTTGATAACTAACATCCAAAGATGTATACAGCATATACTAGAATGCATTTATGTAAATATCTGTTACTAAAAATTACTTTAAGCAAAATTTATATGGTCAATATTTGGATTACAGTAAAAAAAAAGTGAGGAAGGAAAGTGTTATATTAAGTGTAAAATCGCAATTATAATACACTAATAAAAATCACAACAGTCAAAATATCACGCATATCATTAGATTTTTGACAAGGGAATAGTCCAGTGAAAACTAAAACAGTACTTTAGCTTCATACAAAAATTTATATCGGTATAATTTATTTATTAATATTCCATTTTAATGTTTGAAATGGAAACTAATACTCTTTGTAAATTTATTTTTTGCTTTGACATTTTTTGATAGCACTCTGGAAGTCTGAGCTCCTTTGATCAATTATGCAGTGGGGTGCACTTCTGTTTGCAAGTTAAGTTTTATCTAGATGTTGTTTTAGTGTTGGAATTAGCAACAAAATTATTTGATATAATTGGGTAGAAAAAATTTTTTTAAGTTGTACAAAATCTTCAGACTAAATGCACTTGAAGTGAAATGGATAAGATCAAAGTAATTATGAATGTAATATTATATCATTACTTTTTTGAAGAAATTGATGATGTATTGATTTCAAACTTTTTACCATTAAGCATAAACAAGCAACTGACATAATTTATTTTAATAAATGTTACATGATCAAAATATAGAACTAGAACATTTAATTTATAAGGAAAAGATTTAACTAGAATTGTTCTTAAAATATAGAAAAATATACACATAATTTAAAGAAATTTGTAAAATTTTGAAAAACATTATTTCAGTCTTGATAACTTTAGTAACAGAAGATTACTAGGTCATGGGCTCATTTTGTTCACCTTGGTTTTGCATATCTTCTTATATCCAGCTGCAATACATTCTCTGGAGTCTAAGCATTTCTTGGTTGTGTACCTGTTTTTGCTCCCTAGTAGCTTATCAGTTATTTGAATGATATTATTCGAATAACAATTCTTCTTCTCTTGTAATTAGTAAATTCATAGTTAGTCCATTCTTGCAATCTATTTGTCTTTAATCTCTTAAATTGCATCTTGAATTATATTGTTTTTCTAAATATAACTACTGTTCATGATAATTAATATTTTCATAATTTGTTTAATTAAGTAATATTTCGCTTATACATTCTCAATAATGCATTTTTTTACTTATATATATATGTTCACACACCTCAAGTAGTCTTTAATAGAAATGTGTGTATGCTTTATCATTATGCTCTTTTGCACATAACTATTAGTTGTCCACATGATATGTCATCTAATGTAGAATGATGCAATTCATTGTTTAGGAAAGCTACAAGTTTGATAATTGCACACACTTTATTTTTCCATTATTATTCTGCAGTGTAATTTGTTTTTTTTTTGCACACACTATTACTTTTTTATTCCTCTTATTGATTTATACCATCATAGTGGAAGCATTTTGGATGTGTCCTTGTAATTATAATAATAAAATATTTAACATTGAGTTATTACTGTATATGGTAATTATTTAGTTATTTTTTATCATCCTAATATTTAATTTCTCTATGTTACATAATATCCTGAAAAGCATGTTGATACTACTACATGTTGTTTGTTATTTTCAATTAAGTCATTTAGTTTTATAAAGTTATTTTCGATGAGTTCTTTTGATATATACTATACTTTTTTATTATTTAAATGATTTATTTATGTTATATTCTCTTTTTAAGTGATTGTTTTATTCTTATTAAAGCCCATATTCTTGTATTTTGAGCACTATTGAGTACATGTCATTTATATAGTCTCTAAGCATTTTGTCAAATCTGGATTGAAGATCGACAAGATTTTTATCTTTTTTACCCTCACATAGATTGATTATATATGCTCATGAACTTTTTGAAGAGTCTAAGCTTTTTCTCTGATGTATATTTTATTTTGCAAAAGTCTTAGAAAATAAACTTGTGATGATACATACATTTATCTAGAATATTAACAGATAGATTATCAAATTTTGTTTGAGATTTATCAACTTATTGAATTTCTGATTTCTTTATATTTGTCAGCTTAATTTTTACTTTACTCAATTGTTTGGTTGTGTCTGATATAAACATTTAATACCGCAACAGATTTTTTTTTAAATTTATATTTTTTTATGTATTGTATAGCATTGCAAATTATTATTTTTTAATTAAATTATTGTTCTCGCTAACTTATACCAGTTGTGTTTATTTGAGAACTTTTTATTGTATTATTGCTGCAATTATTTTCACCATGTTCAACATCTGATAACTTATTTTAATCTATCTTATAGAAAGTTTTATTTTATTTTTATAATAGTATAACATTGATTTTGTTATTTTAGAATTATTATCTTCTGATTTAGTTCCAGAGTTTTACAAAAATTTGGTGAAAAAGGTAACTCATTTGTTCTTTCATTGCATTATCTTTTTTCCCCATAATCATTTAGATAAGATTCAGCACTAAAAGTTGCTATGAGTAAAAAAATTTTTGTATGTATATACTAACTACACTTTGCAGATATGACTATGAAAAATAATCTATGATTATTATTAATGGATTTAATTTTAATTATAAATTTCAATGCTTTATCTCTAAAGAAATGTAATAAACAAATATGCAGGACACCCTCCATATTTGTTTATTAATGGAAGAAATAAAAATTCTCAGAAGAAATTACAATATTTATGTGATCTCAAAATGCTTTAATAGTTTTGTTATTCTGATAACATTTTTTATATCTTAATTAAATAATTCTTTCCATTCCTTTTAAGTTATGAAACTAAGTTAATAAAAGTAATATCTGCTTTTAAGTGGATAATATAAAGGAAGAAAAATCAGGAGTAAATTAAATTTATTTATTGCATTGTATATAGATATGTGCATTTAATTCATATGTATACAAAATAGCTGATAATTTTGCATGTAAGCCAATAAACATCACATGATCACCATTTCTTATGCTTGCTTATAACTGTTATTAAACAGTCAAAACTCTCCAAGTATTGTCACTCAGTGCAAACCAGAATAATCAATGGATGCCAGAAGGCTCTTGCATAAAATCCCCATTTAGTGCCTACTCATCCAATATCCCCAGACCAGTTTCTGGCTTGTGGCTTTCGTCAGTGAGGCGCCTTGGATCTGAGAGCACTGCATCTAGATCTTAGGATTCTAATGCAACCCTCCAGCAGCCATCTTTTATGTCTACTTAACTATAAAACTATGAGAATAAAATTAAAACACAATAATATTTTCAATCCAAGCTCATTAGCTTATAATAGTTATAAGTAAGCATAAGAAATGGTGATCATGTGATGTCTATTGGCTTAAAACCAATCCTGCCTAATAGGATAGTGGTGGCTATGATTATTAAAGAACCAAAGTCAGCAAAATGTATAGTTACTAAACTGAGTTCAGACCTATATGACTATACAAGCTAATGAGTTTGGATTGAAAATATTATTGCGTTTTTAATTTAAGACTCATAGTTTTGTAGCTAATTAGAGATAAAAAGTGGTTGCTGGAGGGTTGCATTAGATTCTAAGATCTAGGTGCAGTGCTCTCAGATCCAAGGCTCGTCACTGACGAAGACCACAAGCCAGAAACTAGTCTGGGGATATTGGATGAATAGGCACTAGATGGGGATTTTATGCACAAGCCTTCTGGCATCCATTGATTACTATGGCTTGCACTGAGTGGCAATACTGTGGGAGAGTTTTGCCTGTTTTAATTTTGCATGTAGAAACAATATTCATTTTAATACTAATTAATACAATACTTTCAAGTTCATTTTTATTGAAATTAAATATTGAAATAAAATGAAAGAAAAAATAAATAGTACATAAACATTGGATTTTTGTTATAATAAATTTTTAATTATTAATTATTATGGCCATTTTTATGATATTCATTTTTTTATATATAAGTAAAACTGCTTCTAAATAATCCACTGTATGGAAAGAATCTTTCATCAGCTCTCTAAAGAGGAACATATAAGTAGAAGGAATTAGTCATTAGACTTGCTAACTACAGGATAATGAGGGTTAAGTTTTTTTTATCTTATATTACTCTCTTTTTAATTAAGTATGCCATAACTAAAACCATTTCTATAAGAGTTCATAGATCAAATTGCAGGTGGTGACAAAATATATTATTATTAGAAATGAACTATCACAAATTGTAAACAACTATCAAAATTAATGATGTAAGTAAATCAGTAAATATGTATTAAAGATTATTGTGTACTCACAAAAGTAAAAAATAATTCATCATTAATCTTTATTAGTAATGATCTAGTCATTATTATTTTATAATTCTTGGAACCACAAATTTTAAATTAATTTACATAGATTTTAAAGAAATTTTCGACTACATTAAATCATAAATTCTTATTTTATTATTTAAATGAAATTTTTTTAATAACCATAACTCAGGATTGCCTTATGAATAAATAGCAAATTCAAATTATAGAAATTTTTTGAAATGGGCTAATATAAGTTTTTCATTATTATTCTTGCAGTTTTTTTTATTTATTTAGCTATTTTGTTTCATTAATTGCAAAAGTTAACTTGATAAATGGTCATAAATAAATTATCTTTGATCTGCATTAATATTGTAAGCACCATTTTAGAGAGAATCCTTGTCCCATCTAAGTCAATGTGATAATTTCAAAAACGTCATTTTTAAAAACTATCTTCTAAAATTGAAATAGTTAATGAAATTCTAGTGTTCTACAACTCTTATAAGATAAGATCTATGCAACCATTAAAATACATTTGTGGAATGCATTTTTTTTTCATCATTCTCATGCACATACTCACTATTCATTGATTGAATTAAATAAACTCTTTCTTTTTTGCAAGATCTCAAATTAAACTTACATCATGCTAAACAGCAATTTTTATTCAATAACAAACAGTCCCAATTTTTTTCTCAATAATTATTTTGAAGTCTTACTAAGATAGGGAAGTTTTTCGTAATTTTTTCACCTCTCAATTTATGACTGTAATCTTGAAATTTATATATGTATATTCATGTAATAATTATCACTGTCATATCTCAATCAACTATAATCAGGGAAAATGTCAAATTGTAAACACTTTCTGCATTAAAAAATGTATGCTTTTAAATGCAATCTCTTGGTGTTATATAGAGATTAAAGTGCTACAGTATTTATTTACAGTTTAAATAAAGAAAACTAACAACCTTTCACAATTCCTTATAAATAATAAACTATTTCACTGATCATTAAATGTTATAAAAATTAACACTTTTTAACAGATGCAATTGTTTAAATATTTTAATATGTAGAAATTTCAGTTATATTTTTATGTAAGAAATATGATCATCAGATCTCAATAGACAGTATTCAATGAAAATGGTAAACTTAAAAGCTTTCTGCATTCAAAAGTATGCACTTTTAAATAACATCAAGAAATTGCATTTAAAAGCATACACTTTTGAATGCAGAAAGTGTTTACAGTTTACCATTTCATTAATCGCCATCTATGGATATCTTTAAACAATTACATCTGTTAAAAATTATTAACTTATATAAATATACAAACTGCTTTTAAGAATTTGGTCATATAAATACATGCTATGATTACAGATACAGAAACAAATCTTATGATTTATCTAAATCATTCAAAATAGATATCTCATGATTTTGAATAAAATGCACTAAAATGATAAGCAACTTGGTGATGATCCAACATTAGATGATTTATTAAACTTTTGAAAGATGAAGAATATTTATGTGACTATATTAACTATCTTTATTTGCCTAACTTTCATTTTGATATAATAATTTGTTCTCATTGTACATCTGTAAAAGTTTATGTTTTTAATTATTTGGTTTACCTGTGAAGTAACTTAATATATAAAATTGATTTTAAATAGTTAATAAGGATCTTGAACATTCCTAAAGTTTTATTGACTTAGATTGTGCATCATTAAAACTACTTATATAGTTATTGAATGAAACAATGCTATTAATAATAGTTCTTTAGCAATTAAATATCACCTATGAAGAGAGGCTTTTCACTTATGATTCTGCAGTTGTATTTTGATTATGATCAGTGTAACTTTTGCAATAGTACATAAAAAGAACTTTTGTTTATGTAAATCATGTATAAATATCGCATGATGTATATCGATGAAGAATTATTATAAAGACACTGAATGGAAATTTTTTTTAATAGCATATGTTCTGTATATGCATTTTAGAACATATGTAGTTGTTAAAATGTTACTATTTCTTACAGCCAATTCTAATTTTAATTTATTAAATAATATAATTGGTGTCTTATTTTTTATTGTATTTTATATATCCAGGATAGGGAAGAATATGTAGATTATTGGGAAAAAATGAATAAGATACCCTTTTTTGAATAAAAAAAGAAAATAAATTATTAAATTACAAAATTATTCAAAACTGAAGTATATTAATAAAATTTACCAAAAAATGTTTTTAATTGAATTATCTCCACAAATCCTATTAAAGTGTATCAATTATTATTATTGTATTTTTAGTGATATGTATTGAAGAGATAAGTTGAACTAAAACTATTTTTATATGGCATTTAATATATTATACTTAGTGTAATAACAAAAAGTAATGTTAATAAAAGAAATTGTATTGATTTAATTAAGAAAAAATATAAATGATTTAATGATTGCAACTCTGTAATAGATTAAGATTTTAATTCTAAATAAAGTTCTTAGATATCAGTTGCTAATAATGATCCAAGAAAATAAAAATAAGATACTATATCTCTGTTGAGGAGAAAGTATATTGTCTTGACACAAATTATTAAATATTTATTTCATAACTAAGAATATGATGGTTATATTTAACTTTAATTTAACATATTTGTTTTTTAACAGAAAAATTAGTCAATTGACAATTTACTGATGTTAATGCCTACTATCAATAATTCTATTGTTATTTTGTATTGTTGCTTTTTTAAAAATTAATAGTTGATATTTAATATTTCAAAAAATATTTTTATTACTTGATCTTATACTTTATCAAAATTTGGCTTATGGATTTTGTGATTTTTTTTTTCATTAAATACATTTTTTTAGGCTAAATATTGAAATAAAGTCTTTTATTTTGATTTTTTTCTTTTGTTTGCAAAAATCTTTCAGATTAGTTTTATTTTTTGAATTTATGTTTTTAATGAAATTTGGCAAAAACATAAATATTTCATGCAGAATAAGTTTGATTTTATTAAAAAATACAACTGGAAAAAAAAATCAGTTAAAAAAAATAAATTTAGGTTCAGGAATGTCTTCTTAAAAAATTAACTGAAAGATTAAGTTGAAAATTATTGCTATCATGAAAAATATATGTATTGTAACAGTAGCTGGGTTCAAACCCTGTTACAAGAAAGTTACACAATATTCCCTAACTGCTTAAATCAGCATGAGTCTAATAAATTTGATTCAGCTGCGATTATAAATTATAAAGAATGATATATATATATCTAAGAGAGAAAGTTTGAAAGTTTTTTTTTTTTAATTAAAAGAAAAAAAAAAAGAGAAAGATATTTATAATTATTTGTTTTAAAATAAATTCATGAAAATATGTTAATAAATTGTGGGAATGCAGTTATACGCAAATATATATAAATTTTATTAATTTAGTTCAAATGTATACTTTTCTATTGTTTTATTGTATATCGCATTTTAATGAGAGTAATGAAAAGAACTTTTATATATGTCTACCTTGAGGCAATTTTGTCTTTTTTTACCTTACTTAGCCACTCAAAATTCTAAGGAATCAGAAGTAAATGCACGGCAGAAAAATGTTAAAAAAAACATTCCTAAGATATAGAAATTGAGATACTAATAAACTATTTTGGGAACAAAAGGAATTGGAAAAATTAATTAGTTAAAAAGAAAAATCAGAACAAGCAAGGGTGGTTTTTCGAACTGAAATATTAATATTTTTCTTGTTGCTAAATTGACTGATACAGCTATGGTTTTAGATATAGTAAATCAGACCATTGCTATTATCAGAATGCAGGAGTAGAAAAATACATGTAAAGGCCGCTATCCTAAGCACCGAAGATGTAGCTGCTCCTGTTAATTGCTTGCCCTCCAAGAACCATAGGTACCTCATCGATATGCCACTAAAACAATCCAGGAAGGAAGAAAATATCAAATTATGTACACTCAGAATGCCTCCAGTAAGTCATCATTATGTCTTAGACTCAAATACTGTTGGCAGAAAAATTTTGTTTTGTTCTTCGACAGTATTCTTCGATAGTACAAGAATATCTCAATTTTGATTGGATCGTCAAAATCAAACTTACGGGAAAATCAACTTATCTTTATTAAAAATCCCGAGTACTTCAAGGTAACTATAACTAGTTTTATTAACCTAAAAGAACTGAAGATTGCTTATTGTTACTCTCCAAAAGTTCAGCCATTGTGTAAAATTATATATATTTTAATTTAAACGTATAAATGCATTCCCACATACATGTTTAATTATATGTTCTTTTATAATTCATTAATTCTGTTGTTTTTTTGTTTTTGTCTTTTATGTTATCATTGATATATAAATTATATATATGTTTTTCTTTCTCAATATTTAATTAGCCATAGTAATAAAATTATCTACTTACTTTAAAACAAATTGTCTCTCATTAATGAACATATTTATCGCTTATATTAACCTAGTTTCCTTCCTGGCAGAATATCAGAATAAGCAAGTATATTACATGTAATTTTAAATTCTAATACGTAAGTTTATATATATGTGTCTTAAGTTGAAAGGTATATAAAGCAGGGAAAGCTTGTTTCAACTACACAAATTTAGTCAGTCACCTCCGTTCAACCTGATGGGTATTATTACCTCCCAGCCCTGGGGTTTGAGCTAGCTGAAAGGGTTGGGCACCTAATTAGTGATCGTTTTAAGATTTCTAAAAGGAGAAAGTATAATTCTTATGGTCTTAGTAAGATTGGTGCTTGAGGTCTTTAATTAATTGATGCTCATAAATATACTTTAACCGAAGAAATTGTTGTCTTTTTTTTTTAAATGAAATAATGACCATTAGGTAGATTTTTTTTTTTATATTTTGTTTTAACGTATATCCTGATATAGGATATGTAGATTTTATTTCTTAATATATATTTAAGAAAGAGATTCGTATTTGAATCCCATATGGTGGGTAGTAGTCAAATTCTATCCACAGGTGTTATGACGACTATACAGCCATAGTTTTGTGTTTACTACCCTACGTGGTCAACAGATACATTTTTTTGATAGACATATAAACAAACAACTAAAATTAATACCAGGGTTGCCTGTTAAAGTATATATACATTACCAGTCTGAAAAAAATTTAAAAATATTAAAATCAAAGATATAGTTGTTTTTTTTTTAATTGTTAGCTGGTGATAAGTGGTTAAGTAGCATTAATGCAATATTGTTAACTTTTTCAGATATTAAGAAATTGCAATATTTTAAAAGTTGAAAGGTGTTGATCAATATGTTAAGGATAATTAAATCACTTTTGCTTTGACAATGTAAAATGCTAGTGATCAATTTTTTTAAATTTTATCGGAACAACAAAATTATAAAAGCTGTTTAATACACAAGTGCAATAAGTTTTTATTTTGTTTATTTATATCAAGCTGTTTGTAAAGAACTTCAATATAGCAAGGATTAAAGCTTGTATATTTTTAAATATTGTTCTTTATTTGCATAATATGGATTTATTTTTACCATTAATTATTATTTTTTAATCATCTATTAGTATATCTATGTATACGATTAAGGTTATACTGCCAATCTACTGTTTTCCTTTGTTGATGTTGTTTGTTAAAGGTATCCACATGGAGCAGATGATACAATATTTAACTTTACATTTTATTTTATTTTTCAAATGAAAAGATCACCATTTTTATATTTTTCACTGGATTTTGAAAATTGTGGGTATATTTCTGGCACTTCTTATTCTGTTATTACAATTGAAATTGGATATGAAAACAAGTTTATTTTAGTATTAATCATGACTCTGGGTTTCTTAATAATAATACATATTTATTTATTTATTTAATGTTCACGATATAGGATATTTATTTTGGCATATGATCATATCAGTTTTTGCATTTGCACATACACACACAATTGTGTGAACACATTTTAGACTCATCAGTGTATATATTTGCTTCTCGTCAATATTATATTATGTCAAATTAATGGAAGACACCCATACAGATAAATCAGGGTTATGCCTTATTGCTATGAAGAAATAGACAATTTTTATATGATATACAAAATACTTTTGATCATGCGAAACAATATTTTAAAATTGTCATGGGAGATTTTAATGCTAGAATAGATGAATGATTGAAGGATGAAAGTGCTGTAAGTAAATTTGGTTATGATAGTAGAGATGAGACAGGATACAGATTTGTGGAGTTTTAAAGAAAAAAATAAAAATGCTAAATGGACATGGAAGCATCAAAATGAAGATAGAGCAGCTTTGGATTAACAGAATATATATATTTCAAGATAGCACTGTTTCACTAATAAGATGTAAGCTAAACTAATGCAAAACTAAAGATGAAATCTATTTAAAAATTCATTATTAACACTTGATATGTCTAACTCTGGGAAGTACTCTAATGAATTTGTATTAGAATTTGAAAATCATTTTAAAATATTAACAGACTTTGAAGATGGTCCAGATTTAACTGAAATCATTAAGAAAGTGACTGATACTCTTTTAATAACTATAAGAATGATAACTGGTCAAAAAAAAAATAACAATATTTATCAATAAATTTTCTACTGAGACAAAATGCTGTACAAAGAAAAGAAGGAATATGAAAATTTTTAAAAATGATTCATTAAGAAGAATTGAATGCCAAGGAAAGTAATAAAATACAATAAAAGTCTCAAAAGTATTGTTCTTGGAAGGAAAGTTGTTTATGCAATAAGGAAGAATGAAATTATTACTAAAAAGAGAGATGATATCATGAAATGTTTGAAGAATTCTATAGTAATAAAGAATAAGAAAATAAAGTATCTCCTACAATTACTACATCTTCTGACTTGCCAAATATTTTAAATGAAGAAGTAGCATATGCAATTAAATCTATGAAAATGGGGAAAACTCAGGAAGTGATGGAATTATTATTGATATTTTAAAAGAAACATTGTGAATAAATAGAACATTATTGTAAAGCTATATCACATGTTTAAATCTAAAGATAAAGATGTATCAGGTGATTGGGAAAATATAGTAGTGATACTGATATTTAAGAAAAGTGATAAAGAAGTTATTAGAAATCATGGCTAGACCTATCAGTATTTCTATCAATTTTATGTAAAATCTTTTTTACCAAGATAATTACAACTCTTCTGCAACAAACTTTGGATTTTAAAATAGTTTAGCATTGTAGATCACATGTAAGTATTGAGAAAAGTTATATAAAGGACCAATGAATATGAGTTTCTATTATGATTTGGATTTGTAAATTATGAAAAAGCATTTGATTCTGTAAGCCTTTTTACAATAATTAAAGTGTTGAATCATTAAGATATCAACTCAGGATATTGTCATATTCTGAGGAATAATTATTAAAATGGAACAGCAGTGATTAGATTACATGGTAATGTGAAGAGATTGACATTGAGAAGGATATATGTCAAAATAATCTCCAAATTTTTTACTACAGTTTCACAAGAAATATTTTGTGGATTAAAGTGGGAAACTAAGAGAGTAAAAGTAAATGGAGATTATTTAAATCATCTTGATTTTGCAGGTTATGTGGTGGTTTTTTCAAATAATACTTTTGAATTTCAGAAAATATTGCAAGAGTTATTAGATGAAGCATGAAAATAGAACTAAAAGTAAATGTTACAAAGATTAAAGTAATGTTCAGTGGATTTTCTCAGAGGAATGAATATTGATAATCATGAAATTTTGGCCAGGTTATTATTACATATGGAAGGATAATGCATAAAATTAATCATAGAAAATTAAATTTGGAAGGAGTGTTTTTGATAGTGTATTTAAAAGGAAAAGTTTTTAATAGATGTGTTTTACCAGCTCTTACTTATGGATTGGAGAATTGGACATTAACAGAAGAGCAATACAAACTTCAGACCAGTCATGGAAGTATGGACAAATAAAGATTGAAAGCAGAATACAAAGGTGAGAGAACAAATTAATATCAGTGATATCAATGAAAGAATTAAGAGAATGAAATGGAATTGGTATGGATATATTGCTAAAAGAGATGATAATAGGTGGACAGATGAAGTTTTAAATTGAATGCCAAGAGATTGTAAAAAAAACTTTGAAAGAAATGGATTAAGGAAATAAGGATGGTTGTTGGTATGATGTGAAGGAGTTAGGAATTGAAGATACTGGATTAAACTTGGAAAGACCTTTACTCTGAAGAGAATTGATAATAGTTTAAAATGATATCAAGCAGTAAAGGTCATTTAAAGGCATCTCAGAGACATTCTTGAATGACCTTCACTATTTGGATGATGGCTTTATAATGCTAAAATTAACAATATTATAAACCTAAGATCAATGAATCACTGCACAACCCTGTCCATTTTGTGCTGAATTTCTTATGAATTTCTGAGCCAAATAAATGTATAATTTTTTTTCTTCCAAATAGCTATCCTTTAATCACTCTTGTTAGTCATCTAGTTATTTGTTGATAAATAGATATCTAGTTATTCCAATTAATCAGTTGAAAAATATTCAAAAAATTTCACTATTTGGTTAATGGCAAACCTGCTGAGCAATGACTTTTTTTTCACTCGTAGATTATTAAAGAGATATTTGTTCTGCAGTAGACTATTTAAAAGTTGTATTATCTTCTGTTCACTCACGTTTATAAAGAATTATGTGTATTTATAAATAGGTATGTATATGTGTATGTATGTTATTATTAAGTTAGTTGTATTTCTGTGTTAACATTATATCTATGGTATTTATTTATTAGAGTGTTCATCATAATAAAAAAGGTCTTCTGGGTTATATTTATTGTGATTTTTTTGAACGGAAAGGGAAACCAAATCAAGTAAGTTGAGAAAAAGCATATTTATATTAAATTATAAATATTGACTTCTGATTTATATTTTTAATTTTTAATAGGACTGTCATTTTACCATTCGTGGTGGTAGACAATTGCCTGATGGATCATACCAGGTAAAGATTATTAATATTTTAAAAACAAGTTTTTTTTATATTGTATACAATAATGTTATATATAACAAGTAAAAATCTTCAAAGTTCAAATTTTTAATAAATTACATTTAGTAGACAAAAGATATTGATGTATTTTTTGACTATTGTTTTTTTTTGCATGTCTTTCAACATATTTAAATACTTAATTATGTACTAGATAGTATTTCGGCCTTAGTGAATCCACATTTTACTTAGATCAGCAGTTCTCAACCTGAGGGTCATGACCCTGTTGAGGGTTGAACAATCCTTTCACTGTGGTCACTTAAGACCATTGAAAAATACGTTTTCGATTCATAACAGCAGCAAAATGAAAGGTTGGGGGTCACCACAACATAAGGAATTGTATTAAAGGGTCATGGCATTATGAAGGTTGAGAGCCACTGACTTAGATGATAGTGGAACTCCTGAATTAACAATCCCTGAGGTCATATTATAAATCTGAACTTTTTTAGTTTTTATAATACAGTTTCCAATAGTATTTATGGAAATGTTGAACAGTATAGCTATTTGTTTTGGAAAATTGCTTTGAATTTCAATAACTATATAAGTTTTAGCAGTGATAATACAGCTTTTATTGACTTTTTGTCACCAGTCAAAAAGCTTAATACAAAGTCTTGTCTTGTTTAATGGGTTATTTGAAAGTATTAAATTTGATCTTAAATTATTGAGAAAGGGACAATAATAAAATAATATGCAAAAAATTTCCTTCATCTGATTCAAGTAATTTATAAATTGTGTGATAGGACTATATGAATTCTTTGAGAAATGTATGCCATAAAAAAATTTCATGCCATTATGAATCGATTTATCTAATAACATATTTCCAATTGGCATTATGATTGAGTTTTGATATTTATCATCACTAATAATCATAATATGTCATATGAATTATATTAGGTATGTTCAACTTATTTCTTGTATCTAGATAATTCAGATCCCTTCTCATCAAGTATAATGATTTTCTCTACTTTTACCAAATCAATCTACTGACATTTAGGAAAATTACGATATAGCCTTTGTGAATTGACAGAACTTTAACTAATTCAAGATCATTGTTTTTGTTGATATTTTTAGAGACTTATATGATAGTTTTTCCTAATCCCCATTAATAATATTTATTAATATTTGCTATTATTATATTGGTCATACAGCTCCAAGGCACATAATATCATAAAAGACCTTTGACATTGAAATTAACTATTTTAATTTTTGTCCTCAAATCACATTTAATCAAATTGAAAGTTATTTAATTAAATAATTATTGATATTTATTAAATATTAAATTGGGTTCAGTCATTGAACCACATACTTGAAATCAATGAATTTAATTGGAATTGTAGTAAACATTGATATAATATATCTGTTAATATTTGCCTCCAGAATTGATCCAGTTATTCTAAAAAATTGTTTTAAATATACCTCGATAGTAAAAATGCTCGAGACTCCTCTTATGATTATCACAATATTATTGACATAGACATGTATATTTATCTCTTTTTTTTAGATCTAAGATAAATATTCCAGGAATAAGACCACTAATATCTTGTAAGAGTGAATCAATATACATAGCAAATAAAGCAGGTGAAAGAGGAAATGATTGGGTAATGTCTTTTGTTATATAAAATATTGGGAAGAGTTTTAGAAATTTTTTGTTATTGCTGATTTACTTTTTAAATAATTTATTAACTCACATATGAGGGCAGGATTTTCTGGAATAATATTAGATATTTATTTAACTAAATAATGAATGTCATCATGATTTGAAAGCACTCAATTTTTATTACAATCACATTTTTCAGACTATTTTTTTTTCACATTTTATGTTTTGCCAAGATTGTACAATAACTGTATCTTCTGAAATTGAACAATGGACAATTGTAATAATTTTAGTACGTTTATCTTCAGCAGTTATAGGTCTTAATTGAGTCATAAGTTGATTGATGGTATTAAGATTCTTTATTATTAAAATATTATTTGCTTGTTAATAATTAGTCTATCTACATGTTCCATAGTTAGTGAATTAAAGAAACTTTCAAGTAATTTGCCATCACATATTTCATGGACTTAAATAAGTAAGAAATAATCCTTAAGATATTGCAGATTTTACATTATCTGTTTATTTGATCATATTTTCAAAGAAATCAAGAATACTTATGATGCATCTGGATTTTCAAACAGTTCCTTGATGATGGTTTATTGTCAGTGTATATATAGGTGGTTGAAATATTTTAAAATTGAATGATCCGCTTGACTTTTCACTAGAATACTACCATCTTAATCTTTTAATGTGTGAATTCCTTCCTAATAATATAATTTTGTTTGGACATATTTCATAGTTGTGCGGAACAGCTTATTAGATGACCTAATAATATTTCTGAATTTGAGTATCTAATATATAATTTATTATTTGTTTTTTAAGTGTATTAATTTTTTGAGTAATGTTAACTGATAAAGGAATCTTTTTTTAATTTATCTGAGATTTTTTTCATAAAATATTTTGCATGGTTTGATGGAATATGAACTATAAAAATCTGAAGTTTTTTATTGGATTTTATTTGTTTTTTTGTTGGATTTTTTTTTTTTTTTTCAAACATGTGTAGTGAAGTTTATTTCTTTTATGATACTGGTGTTAAACTCAATTTCACCAGGGTTTAACCCAGTATTAGAAGAAAAGATGATGTATTTAATTAAAGTCAATGAACTGCTGTTTGAAAATAAATTTTAGCATTTTGGCAGATACCTTACTGTGGTATACATATTATAAAGTAATAAATATTGATTTAATTCCCTATGGAAAGTTGCACTTTATAATTAAAATCATAATGTTGTGATATATGGAACATGATTTATTGATAAATAATATTTTTTTTTGATTAATTATATTTTCAAGTTTTTTTTTAATGTTTGATATATGATTATATATATGTTTTTGATGCTTCACATATTATTATTGATTTAAATATTTTTTTTTATTGATTAAGATAGCAATAACTTATGACAATGCATTTTACAAGATGATTTTTTTAAAAAGGAATAGTTTAGTAACAGTCATGTAACATTTTAAAGATGTTTCTATTGGTATTGTGATTGAATTTTGTTTCAGTTATGCATTATAATTTCCAACCATTATTCCATTGCAGAATAAAGTTCTACAAATTTAATCCAGTTTCTCCAATCTCTAGTCTCTCTTTACATCATTGCCAGCAAACTTCCTTATTTTAATCATTCTTCTCATGTGGTCTCTTTCTAGATCTTTTGCAATCTCTTGGGATTCCATTTAAAACTTCAACTGCCTATCTATTATCTCTTTTAGCAATATGTTCAGTCCAGCCCTATTTCAGTCTTTTAGTTCATTCAATGATATCAATGATACCTGTTTGTTTTCTGACCCATGTATTTCATTTTCAATCCCACATCTCTCCATATTTTATTATAATAGTCTGAAGTTTCTGTACTGCTTTTTTGTTAAGTGTCCAACTCCCAGATCCATAAATAAGAACTGGTAAAGCCCATTTATTAAAAACCTTTTTAAACCCAGGACATTTTTCCTTTTAATATTATTTCTACCAAAAGCACTCTAACCAAATTTAATTCTGTGATTAATTTCATTCATTATATTTTCAACTGTATTAATAATCTGACCAAAGTATTAGTAGTTGTTAATTTCTTGTAATTCATCATTATCAATCTTTATATTTTTCTGAAAAAATCCATTGAATATTTCTTTAATTTTTTTTTGCATTTATCTTGAATCCTACTTTGTTAGTTTCTTCTGATAACTCTTGCAACATTTCCTGAAAATCTGAAGCATTATTTGCAAAAACAATCACATTATGATGTAAAATCTAGATTAGTTAAATAATAATTTATTTTTATTCCCTTAGATTCCCATTATTTCCACAAAATAGTTTTAGTAAGACTGCAGTAAAATGATTTAGAGAACTTCTCAATGATAATCTTTTTAGTATTAGTATGCAATTCAATCATTATTGTTGCATTTTGATAAATGTTCTTCAGAATATGACAGTATTCAGAGTCTATATCTTGATGAACCAAATCTGTAATAACTATAGAAATGCTTATAGAATCAAATACCTTTTCATAATCTACAAATCCAAAGCATTATGGTAATTCGTATTCATTTGTTCTTTCTGTAACTTCTTTCAACACTTGAATGTTATCCATTGTGCTAAAGCCATTTTAAATCCAGCTTATTTTTTTTGATTGATTAAAATCCAAAGTTTGTCGTAGACAAGTTGTAATTATTTTGGTAAAAATTTTGTATAGAACTGATCCGTCTGTAGTTTCTAGATAAAAGATTGATGGATCTGTAATTTCTAATATCTTCTTTATCATCTTTCTTAAATATCAATATTACTCCTGCATTCTTCCAATTATCTGGAACATTACTTTTTTTAATATATCAATTAAAATTTCATCATTACATGGAACTTTTCCATTTTTCATAGATATTTAATTGCTTGTCTCATTACATTTAAAATGCTGGGCAATTTAGAAGATGTAATTGTAGGGGATACTTTGTTTTCTTTCTTTCTATTGTTATATAATTTTTTATAGAATTCTTGTATACATTTCATAATGTTATCATGTTTTGTAGTAATAGTTCCATCTTCTTATTGCAGAAGTAAGTTTTCTATCAATATCAAGATATTATTTTACCCTTTTGATATTTTCTTGTATAAATTTTCTTGTTAATTCACAATTATATATTTTTATATTATTATTAATTTTTTTCCATTTCATTTTGCAAAACACTAGATATTCAATTCTTCCTAAATGATCATTTTATATATATTTTCTTCTTTTTTTTCTTCACACATTACCTTAGATATAATTTTCTGATAAATTGCTACTTTTGTACCAATTATCTTTCCTGCAATTCTTATTGATTTAATCTGGACCCTCTTCTAAATTTGTTACTCTTCCAAAATAATTTGCAAGTTGTAATTTTAATTTATTGGGATGTTTCTGAAGATTAGGAATACAATGGTGAATGCTGTTTTTTTTTATTATTTATTTCTAGTGTTGCATTAACATGCATTTTATATCTTATTAACCAATAATCACTTGCTGTGTTGAATTTATTAAGAACATTACAATCTTGAAATACTGATTTTCTAATCCAATTCTGCTGTAACTTTATTTGAATGTTCATTTCCATTTAGCATTTTTCTCAAAGAATTCATAATGTAAATAATATTTCTGTAGTGTAATTTTCTCTATACCACTCTCACGCAAGGTAGGGTATGGTTTTTATCCACTTTTAATACCTTGTAGACAAGTCTATAAACATATGACCAAAGACATTTGAAAAGATGTATGATCTCTAAGATGCTGAATCAATATCAAGATATTGTGAGGGCAACAAATTTGACACTTATCAATTAAACTGTAGTAATTGACTATCTATTGTAACATTTCTGCCATTTGGTAAAAAAATCAGCAAAGTTAATTTGCACAAATTATAATAATCATATATATATATATGAAAAGTTAGTGCTTAATAATTAAAATAATCTTTGAGATTTTACACTCAAATAACAAATATGAAACAAGATAGGAGTAAAATATTATTTAATTCAATCATAAATTATACTAATGGTCAGACACAGCCAGTAATAATAAAACTATTACAAACTATGTCACCTTACCAGACCATTAATCATGTCTAAATGACTGAAGGAAAATTATATCTTCTACAAATTTATATTAGGTTAAAAACTAGAGTGCCATCCCAAATTTGGGAAATATATAGGATAAAGCACACCATCAGTCTTATTAAAAACACTACCATGACTAATTCAGTAGAATATGAACTCTTATCTTCCTAGCTATTATAAATTTAAATTATAATTTAAATGGTAGAACATAATGAAAAGAGAGACAGAAGGGCAGATTAATAAACAATAAAAAATATATATATTTATTATACAATTTTTGCATCAGAAATAAGAGCCTGATTTTCTATTTAAATTTTGTGATTGTGAACTATTTTATAAATTATAAGAATATGGAACTCATATCAGAAATATTGTGAAATAGGTTGGTTATATATATATTAAATATTACTAATTTTAACAGTATGTAAACAATTTTTTTACAACTTTGCAAATTTATTTAAAAATGATTCATAATGAGACTGCTTACAAATAATTCCTAGTAACTTATTTGAACGAGAATGTTCTATGAGTGATATATATTATTTATATGCATAGAGTTAAAGAACAAGTATTATTTCCATAATTGAAAGAATTAAGACTGAAATTTAGTTGGATTGGACATATTGCAACAATTGATAGTAATAGAAGACAATTGTCATTTTAAATTGGATCCCAAAAGATTGCAAAAGACTTAGAAACAGACCACATGTGAGATGGATGAATGAAATAAAGAAATTTATTGGTATGATTTGAAAAGGAAAGATTAAAATTTGGAGCAATTGGATTAAACTTGAAGAAATTTTCATCATGCAGTGGATTGATAATGATTGAAAATGATGATGATTTTAAATGTAAAGTTATTGTTTGTTTCATTATTTCAATAAAAAATGTCAATTCTGAAATCATAAGATTAAAGAGCTCTCAAAGCTAAAATATCACAATGATATATTGGGCTGGATATGGATTTAATAATCCTGAAATTAAATAGGCAAAACTCTCTATACAATAGCGCCACCCTGTGCCAACCAGAGTAATCAATGGATGCCAGAAAGCTTGTGCATAAAATCCCTATCTAGTGCCTACTCATCCAATATCCCCAGACTAGTTTCTGGCTTGTGGCCTTCGTCAGTGAGGAGCCTTGGATCTGAGAGCACTGCACCTAGAACTTAGGATCTAATGCAACCCTCCAGCACCTATTGTATGGAGAGTTTTGACTGTTTAATAACAGTTATGTGCTAGCATAAGAGATGGTAATCATGTGATGTTTAGTGGTTTAATTCTGAAATTATAATCCATATAAATATTTATTGAAGTTGTCATCCCTAAACTATGTAATATTTTTTTATATGTAAATAGTTAATTAAATATGTAAAAACAGACACACTATGAATTAAAAAATGCAGTTCTTAGGTGTTAAAATTCATTACAGGTATCAATTGTTAGACTAGAACCAGCAATGATTGCTGATTTATTCATTCCAGTTCTATAAGTGAATGCTGATTCAAAGCCTAATCATTTCTGCAAAATTTTTGAAATAAAATTCATGAACTATAATTTAAAGTTTCATTATTATTATTTATAATTACAATATTTTTTTAATTTAAGTTTTTAAAATAAAGATAATTTTTTATTTAGTTACCAATTGTGGTATTATCATTGAATTTTCCTTCCCCTGGCCTTACTGTTCCAAGTTGTTTGACTCCTGGAATGCTGGAAAATTTATTTCATGAAATGGGCCATGCTATGCACTCTATGTTAGCTCGTACTCGATACCAACATGTTACAGGTAAATTTTATCCCTGATTTTTATTATTTTAGTTTATAATTGTTTTGAAAATGTATCCTTATATTCATATTTATTAATTTGATAAATTAACTAATTTGTTAATTCTGTCATTTATAGATAGTGTTGTGGATTTACATGAATTTTATGAATATTATAAAGTTATCAGACATTCAAGAAATTTATCAACTACAAAGATTTTTTTTCATTCTGAACTTGTTGAAATTCCAGTTATTCATTACTAATTTAAAGTATTACGTGTAATCAGTGTTCCCTTTAAGAATAGACTGTCTCTGAACTAAAAAGTATAAGTACTAAGCATACTAAACTGACTGATGTGCAACAAAAAATATATATAAAGACATAAAATATAGCATTTATTTACATGATTACATATAAAATAGTTTATATATAATGAAATATTGTGAAAATAACCTAAAAATAATAACAAAAATTAATAATAATTAGTCATTCATTTTTTCATGTCATCGTTTAATTTTATCCAGATTTTATAAACTTCATCTAGGTTCATCTACTTTTCTGACAAAATATAATGCTCAGTTTTTATTAAATTATCCAAATGTTCATTATCCAGTCTATTATGCGATTTTGATTTTATTGCATTCAATAAAGTAAAATCATGTTCACAATCGGCACTGGAAACTTGAAAAGTTGTGCAAATATTGAAAAATACCAAAATAATCTTTGTATTCTTGGTCTTTTAAGACTTATGTAACTTAAACATTTAATGATTTGATTATTCCAATTTTACATTTTTCATTATTCAAATATCAGCCTTTTAAGCTAATTGTGCATACGCTTTGCGAATGTTAATAATAAATGAATACTTTCTCACCAATACAAGATATAGTATTTATGCAGGAATAAAAGGAATCCTCTTATTCCTACGACTCAAATGCTTATATAAAATAAATACTTATTTTTCATTATTAAAAATTTCAAATTACCATATTGTTCTATTACAAAAGAATCCAAGACATTCCAATCATTTATATCTCCTCTGGAAATCTAGAATCCAAATGATTACAAAAGAGTTGACTAATTTTAAGTATTAGTGAAGCATCTGTATAATTATTGGAATTCTAAATTGTTTGAAAGTCCATACTTCAGCAGACATTATCTAGATTTTGCACTCTTAGTTTATTAATTTTTGCTTTTGCAAATTGATGTGTCTCCAATGAGGATAAATTAGTCTTATATATGGTATATTTGAACTTGGTTCAGTCCCATATGGCTATTTAGCTTGATTGGAAGACATATGAATGTCTGAAAATTTCAAAGTTTCTACTTAATAGTTATACATTAGATAAAGTGCTGGGCTTGTCCTGATATTTTTAATCTAATGATTGAATATCCTAGCGCCTCATTGAAGACACCAGTAGCAGAAACTGGTCTGAGATTGGGGGTATTCTACAAAGATTGTTAAGAGTTTGTTTTGCGAGCTCTATATATAATAATAGTAGTTACTTCTAAAGAATGAACCTTAATTTTCTTGTGAAATATGATTGGAATAAGAGTTATTTTTTGATGCCACTATCATTTTAATCTCTATGTGTATTAATCTATGAAATGCATCTAATAATTTATACTTATAAAAGCTCATAATTATTAATAACTTTTTTTATTTTCTGATTCCTAACTGTAATATAATCAATCAAATATTATTTTTTATGCATGTATGGTTTTTTACAGCAATATTTCTGCCTGGACAAAATGTTAATATTTGTTATTGTGCACAAATTCTTAACAGTAATAATTTGAGTTTACAGCACTAATACTGTTATTATTAATAAACTTTTAGCTCAAGTCTATTATTTGTACCAACACATGCATTAATATCTCCAAGAAGAAAAATTCGACCTTTTAATGATATTGTTATAATATCCAACAAAGAATAAAAACTTTCTTTGAATTCTCCAAATTTAATGTTGAAGTATATGTGCTAATAAAATTAGCGCTGATGCCATTGTGCAATTTTGAATACTTTTAGCTTTTGATTGATAGCTTGAGGAATTTCAAGAATAGAAGATAATAATAATCAAAGCTTTCTTTTACTTAGTAATCTATTTTTCATAAAACTTGTGGCCATCTATTTTCTCTGGAATATGAGTTTCACTAGCTTTTTATTTACCAATTTGTTCTCCATTCTAGTCTTGAAGAATTGTATTGAGTAAAGTTTTATAGTACTTTTCTTTAATATTACCACTGTTTCCTGCTTTACCAGTATTATTGATAATATTCCTTAATGAGCAATCCGTTGGGTATGATAATCTAGCCATATTTTCTGTATCAGGTTATTAAGAGGAGATTTCTAAATAGGGCTGACTAAATATACTATTTTTGCCCAGCTGAAATTCCTGTCTCAAATTCAGTTCTGCTGTGTCCAGTGGCAGATTATTGCCCTCTGGATTGCATAAACAAATAATAAAAAGAATACTCTGAATAAAATGGAATGGACACAGCTAGTAGTTAAAAGTAATGGAATTTAATTAACAGAAGATAAGACTTGAGGGTTATAAACGAATAGTATTTTTCTTATACATTCTAAGTTACACACTATATAAATACTCTACATTATACAATTATATGGCCTGAAGGCTTACAAAAATAATACTGAAGATCTGTATAACCTGTAATGAGTCTCTGAGTTTACTTTGGAATGTTCGGAGGTAAACTCCGCGAAGCTATAGATGAAAGAGGGGTTGTCTGCGGCAGCCATCGGACAGCATGTCTGCATACCTGGAGCTTCACCTCATGAGTTCTTTTTCCTCGTTCTTCTACCTGCCTACCTGGGTGTAGTTCATTGTCTCTTGATTGGCCATCAGCTGCCCACGTGGTGACCTGTATTTCGAGTTTCCTTACCCGATTTTTGAGATAAAGCCATTTACATTCCAATTGTATATTTTTAGCCGTCAGTTTTCACTATCTTCGAAACTGATCAGGAACTAACCTTCCATAGTTGCAGTGGTTTTCTTTACTTAGCTTAAATTTATCTATTCGCTATTGCTGATTATTTATCAGTATAACTAATCTTTGGTATAGGATTTGCTTCTTTTAATTAATTTTATTTAATCTATAATACTTTATAATTAATGTGTATGCCTTCCGCATACACACACATACATTTAATTTTACGTATATAATACGCGTTTTAATAAATACTTTTATTTATTCTTAATTTCATTTATGTGCGTATATAAATATACACATATACTTAACAAGTTCCATCCAAGTCATTAGTGATTATACTGCATTAAGAAAAGATCATAACTAAGATCTACTAGTTTGCAAAATCTGTCTCTCATTCTTTTTTTTTTTTTTAATGTGTCAAAGCATCGGCCAGGAAGCAAACCCTGGGACAACTGCTTGTAAGGCAGCTGTGGCTGAGTGGTTAGCACAGCTGCCTTACAAGCAGATGTCCCAGGGTTCGCTTTCTGGCCGACGCTTTGACACATTAAAAAAAAAACTGTCTCTCATTATTTTCTTAAATCTTGAGAGCTTGGGATAAAAAAAACAATAAAAAAAGAAATTGAAGTCAGAAATGCTGTGCTTGTAGTTAAAAGATTGAAATATGATTGCACAAACATACAGTCCTATTGTCACAATTAGGGAAGTAACTGATGGCATGAGAATTTCATTGATCACTAAGTTCTATGGTAACCTAAATGACAGAAGAAGGAAAAAATTATTTGTATAACAAGCAATACAATCTTTGAAAAATCTACATTCTATTCTTTAAAGCAGCAGAGGTAATCTTGGTCAATCACTATGTATTTGTTATTCACAATTACTTCTCATAGCTGAAGGTTATTTCACTATCCATTATCTATGGAACTTATCAATAATCTCAGCACAGCATCTGATACTTCAAAATTATTAATGCGAAAGTCAATGGATTTATTGTTTCCAATCTTCATAAAAAACAACATCATTTGAGATTATAAGTATAGATTTAATACTGAACAAAACTACAAGGAAAAGTTTTAATATAAAAGATAAAAGAATCCATGAAATTAAATCAGAGACTTTATCAATTAATTTGTAATAACTGTTAAAGAATTTTTATGCAAAGAAAATCTCATTAAATTTAGATATTAAATGTACATACAGACTGAACTTTTTATATAAACGCCAAAGTAGAAAATTTAAGAACTATTTATCTAGTTTTTTCATGTTTTTTTATTCATATTTTTAAATTTTTTTATAAATTATATATATTTGATACTCTGGATATACACAGTTATATTGTAAATAATATTTTAAAATATTGTATTATGTTAGTTTGTTTTTTACATACTAAATTAAAATTAATAAAATGATTAGTTTTTTTAATGATTTTTTGAAAAATAGTATGTACATAGAAACATCTTAATTAATTCTTTTATGTATACAGTTGTTCATATTTCAAGAAATATATATATAATTCATGGCTATTATTGTGTTATATATTTATCATTATTGTTATTAATTAAATATTTTGTTATTAAAAATTTGGTTTTAGATTTTTATTCTTAATTTAATGTTTATTCTAAATATTTGATTAGTAATAATATGTTGAATATCTTGACTTCATGTTTTCATAAGTTGATGGAGTTTATATTTTCACTGATCAAGATCTGTAGCTGGTTTGTTTGTAGATATATGTATAGATTTATTGATTAGTTATTATTCAAGATGTTCTGTCTTCTAGAATATATTTATAGTCATGAATAATGTTATTGCTATATATATACATATTTTAAGCCATATTAATTTATTAATTTATCTGTGCAAATTTAATGTGCTAAAGTGAGTATGGTCATCATCATTCTTTACAATATAAACATAGACTTCAAATCCTTTATATTGGAACAGGAGAAAGCTTTAAGATTCGCATATACTGACCACGGGGGCGCTACTAGTCCGAAAATAGGAACTAGACATTTATTTTAAGGGTGGACAGGATATGCGAATCAAAATGCACCGAACTAAACTCAGGGAGTAACAAGATGTCTTAAATATTGTTTAGACAGTTGAGAAATCAAAGTACAAAGACAAATGTCAGCCAAATTAAGTTTAAACAATTTATTAATTTTATTAAAAGTTGGGCAATAGAGTGAAGACATCTAGCCACGAATACAAAAGTGGCTTATAGTACCATACGTGTATTTACCAGAGAGTGCACAAGAGTATGACAAACATGAAGGCATTAAACATTTTGGCAGCAAAATTCTCTCACTTAAAATATAAGAAATGGTTAGGATAATATCTTCTTACTGGCCAGTTGTAAAATTACAAAAACAAACAACAACTCTAGTCCTGAATCAGAGATAATAAAATAGTTACTATCCCGCCGGAAATCAATGAAACCAACACGGACGTTCGGGCAGTAATATTCTAACTACTGTCGTTAAAACACTGCAGGACTGCTGCGCGTAATACTACATTCAAAGTAAACATGGTTGATCTCACATACAAGACAGCAAAAGATATTTGATTACGATCTTACGTAATCCAGAAAGAAATGACTACTTTCAGACAACCCGAAGAAATAACTTGACAAATAGCCAGCAAAAAGATTTTGTTGTTTGCACAAAAAGCGCAAACAAAACATGCTTAAAGATTCTTTATTTTACAACTAAGAGCAGGTGAATAAATAAAGACTATGAAAACTGCCAATGCGTTTTGTAATAGTTAACGAAATAATCAGGTATATATTAAACATATAAAATACAATCTCCTAATGCACCCCCTGATAAATGAAAATTGCAAATATTAATTTCCTGCTCAATCCAATTTAAGAATTCCAACCAGGGATTATTGTATCCAAAATAACAAATACAAAACTAAATCTCCGCTTTTAGACTTTTAGAATTAACTTTAAAAATGATTTTAAAAAAAATAACAGGAATATATAATTAGCAAGCTTGCCTGTTTTTAATCAAATTGATTAAAACAGGCAGTGAAAGTAAACTATTTTAAAATAAATCAATTCTATAAACAAAAATTAAAATGCCCTATTTAAATATAACTGAGTATGTTTTAATACACGTACGTTTTTTTTTATTAAATAATAATAAGAAATTTTAACATTAGTAATAAAACCATTGAATCGGAAATCAATCCGTTTCAATATATATATATAATTTTTAATAAATACAATCATTATATATGTTAACAATTGTTACATAAGGACATTTTATTTTACTTACTGTTATAATTTAACTATTACTAATGTTGTCTCTTTTTTTGGTAATAGTCCCCCCTGTTTTATTGCTAAAATATTGTTCTATACTTTTGAAACTTTTATGCTCTTCTATAGCTTTCCTTGCATATCCACAATTATATTTTCTTATATCATTATTATGATACATATATTTCTTCCAGTTTTTTAAAAAAAAATTTCATGAATATTTTGATTTTATTTGTTTATTTTAGGAACTCGCTGTTCAACTGACTTTGCTGAAATACCTTCCATTCTTATGGAACATTTCACATCTGATCCAGGGGTAAATTTAGTTAATATAATAATTTATTTTTTATAGAAGTAATTTTGAAATATGAGTTTATTTATTTTTTTCCTATAAAATGTTATATAGAATATATTTGATTTTATTAACAATATGGGGTTGTTTCATTTATTTTAAAGTTCTCATGTGAATATTTATTGAAGAAAATATAATTCATACATTCAACTGACTATTCACATTTTATAGAACTATATTTTATAAAATGAACATGATTCAATTAAGGGCTAAAATATAATTTTAAAAAAACTGAAGATATTATACAGTCAGTCCTCGACATTCATACCTAATTGGTTTCTGAAATGTGTACGAAAGTTGAACTGTACTAAAATAAAGCAATATATATATATAAAATAAAAAAGTGGTTTTAAAATATTTATTTTTTAATAAGATATATTAGCATATACAGGCAGTCCTCTACTTTTTTTTAAAATTTATGATAGAAATATGTTAAATTATTTAAAAGTTTAAAAGGTTTAGAAAAACATACACACACATATATATTAAAATTATAAAACAGTTTATGCAAAAGAAATCTCAAAAATAAATAAGAATAAGATAAAAGATTAATATTTATAGTTATTAAAAATATATAAGTATATATAGTTATTGATTTCATTAAAAAAATTTGTTTGGTAAAAATATTTATAAGTAAATTGCTTTGTTTATTTTTCAGAAAGTTTAAAATTCAGTACTCTTTTCATTGAGTTTATTAGCCTTATTACAATTATATAAATAAATTGACGTGTTAATTACTTGAAAATATTTTAAAATTTGCATAGGCTTTTACTCCTATTGATAATTACATTTTAGATTTTATTTTTTCTGAAAGAGGATTTATTGTATGAGAAATTAATTGCTGTAATCCGTGATGGTAGATAAACCAAAACCCTGTTAAGTTTTTATGTGATTGGTAAGAATTCTCTAAGAATAAAAATAATCAAAAGACATTTCAAATTAATAAAAGATAAATTTATTACGATTTTAAAAATAAAATTAATAATAGTAAAAAGGTACATTCTGTATATATATGTAAATTCTGATTGATAATTACGATATAATAGATATGCGGATAAGAATAAAAACTCAAATATACGTACTTCTTATTGACTGATAGCTGGTGTTTTCTTTATAAATTTATCAAGAGATAGTTGAATTGTACTTTTTTCTTTTCTTGATAAGAAATTCCATAATAAGCTGTATCTTTTTCTATTGTCTGAAATAGTTAATTGTAAGAAAATAGAATGTGTGAAAATAGAGGATCACCTGTATTTTAAAGATTTGAACTGATAATATATTATTGATTTAATAAAGATATGAAAAGTTTGGAAATCTTTTTTTTTCAAAGATTGGAATCATATTTTTAACAAAAACTTTTTATTCTCATTTTTTTTTTAACAAGAAAATATTTCTTAATCCTAATCTCACAAAGACAGTTTCTCTCAATTTTTTTATCAAAATAACAGAGAATCATCTCATTAATTGAATATAAAACAGTGTACTGCAAAAACCTAACCCTTGATCTTAGATTGTAGCCTAACTTATTTCCCTCACCTCTTGAAAGTTAAAATCTAAAATAATTTCTAGAAGAAATCTCTTGGATTGCTGGAAGTATTTCATGGGATTCTTAATTACTAATGAATGTTGTGTTTTTGTATGAAGGAAAAATATTTCTACTAAGCTTCTACATATGCAATTTAATATTCACTCAAATCCTTCCCCTTGCAATAGCTTTTCATTCTTTTACATATTTCTCCATTAAAGTATAGAAAAAGCTATTAAGTAAAGCAGACTTATCATTAATTCAATTCATCTCAAATCAAAATCTTCCTGTTTTGATGCTTAATCAAAAATCCTTTCAAACAACCAAAGAATTATGTCATAAGAAATGGATTTTTTTGTGAAGTCCTAAACAGATTTCTTTTACTAGATCCAACAATGAAAAAAACGTCAGCCAAGTTTTTTTAGCTGATTTTCCTAGATGTTACTAGAGATTCATGATGATACATGGCCATTGCACTTATCTGCTTTAGAAATGAATTTTGACTGCTTTGTCTCGTATAATTGCAACCAAACCTAAACTGTCCATAACTTTAGCATAATTAAAATTAAAATATTTATTGAAGGCAGAACTGAATCTGTCTTCTGGTTATAATCTCTGCAGATTTTTTTATGATATTTATTAATAGTTAGCTGTTTAAAAAAAAAAGTTAATGAAGTAAATGAGTCCTGCATTTAACGTTATATCGATTTTATAGACTATGAAGTTAAAGCTTTTTTTTTAAAATATAATCTTAAAAATAGAAAAGTTGTAATGGTCCTGATGGAATGCCTGGAAAAGTTTTAAATTATAATGATGATATTTGTTAGAAATATATAAACTATAAATACTTATACTGTTTCAAATTAAAAAAATGAAAACGTTAGAAAAGCTGCAGTAATTACATAAATCTCATTGTTATCCATTCCAAAGATTTTATTTAGTAGGTTATTTAAATCATAATTGAATGGTTACCAAAAACTCTGCAAGACGTTAGTGACTCAGTTAACTTTGATTGACTACTGTCTTAAATAAAGAACTTTCTAATTAAATAATTATAAATAGATAAACTCCACATGCTAGATATTTCCATATATGCTAGAATACTTCAGTAATGCTACCTTTATATAAGGTTTTTGAAAATGTTTGAAAATAATTAGTTGTTACTATTATATAACTGTTGCACAGAGGCAAAACTCTTCATACAGTAGCGTTACTCAGTGCACGCCAGAGTAATCAATGGATGCAAGAAGGTTTGTGCATAAAATCCCTATCTAATGCCTACTCATCCAGTATCCTCCGACTAGTTTCTGTTGTTTGCATTAAAAAGCTAAAACATTCGAAATAATAAAAAAAAAAGTTATACAAAAATATATACTAGCTCCAAAATCACATCTTGATGATTCTGAAGGTGGCTTCATAAAGGAAGCATGTAAATGTAATGTAGATTTCATAATGAAGTTTTAAATGAACGAATTAAAAGCAAAAATAAGAATATTATTTTTTTCTCCTAGATTTATAGTATGCTATTGATTATATTTTCTTGCCAAATCAAAGACTGAAGTATAGAATTTTCTTGATGTTTTAATACAAACAGCCTGTCAATTTAGTTTAGTATATATTAAAATCTTCAACATTTTTTTTGCTTCAAAGATTATCATTTTAAGAATATCAATCAATTCAAATATCGGTAAAACTGACTGTTAGCGGCCACAACATTTTTCCCTCTATTTTTAAAAAACTGAACTAAATTTTTTTCATACTAAATGTAACTAACTATACTAAGTGTATCTAACTATATCTAACTATAAATGTTTTTACAAAAAAGTTAATAATAAAAAAAATAAACTTACATTTTTATGCGCAGTTTTGAGCTATACATACGAGAAAATTTACGAAAACGGTGTCATGTTCGTGCATACCCCTAAATATAAATTCCTATAGGTAGGATGGATGAAAGAAGTACGATTCATCGACCACTATCCGTGGTTCACCGTTGTCATCAAATCCACCTACAAGTGCTGGATTTCTGTTGAAATATGTAGCACATTCTTCCCGGCAAAAATGACATGTGGCAAAAGTAATTCATAATTTTGACAGCAGGGTCTTCTTTTGTAACACTTAAGTTTTGATACATAACCTAGCGCAAAATTACTAATAAAAATGCAAGTTTTTTTTTAATTTTATTTATTAACCTTCATGTAAAAAATACATTTATAGTTAAATATACTTTACAATTACATAATAAGAATAACATAGTTCGAACCACGGATAGTGGAGATCAATGAATCATACTTCTTTCATCCATCCTACCTGCAGGAATTTGCATTTAGGGGTATGCACGAACATGGCACTGTTTTCGTGAATTTCCTCATGTGCATAGCTCAAAACTACACATAAAAATGTAAGTTTATTTTTATTATTATTAACCTTTATGTAAAAACATTTATAATTAGATATAGTTTATTTATAGTTAGATACACTTAGTACAAAAAAAATATAGTTCAGTTTTTTTAAAAATAGAGAGCGAAATGTTGTGGCCACTAACAGTCAGTTTTACCCAAATATCTTGATAGCTTTTTTCAAAAGCAGGCTGGATGTTGAGATGCAACGCAAACTCCAACATATTACTACTATATTTAACCTACTTCATAAAGAAAAACATCAAGGAACATTAACTATAATTTTAACGTATTTTTGGTATTGAACACTTTTAATCAAAATCAACTGCTATTGTTAATATAATGATTGTTTTTGATGAGGGTGATCAGCATTGAGAATGCATCAATGATCACTATATCACTGATACTCAAAATAAGTATTAGTAATTTGTGTTCTCATATGAATTGTCATTTAAGTTAACCAGTATATAAATAACCATCTACATTTTCATTTTCTTTATATATCTTGTTTTATTATAGTTGAAAGATAAAATATTTTATTATAATAATTTACTAGTTTAAGTGAATTAATTACTTATACTAACAATGATTATATGAAATGAAACTTGGATCTTTATCTATTTAAAATAAAGGCACTATAATATTTTTTTTTAACAATATCTTATAGTATTTTGAAAATTGGGCATGAGTATCAGATGAATTTGACATAATATATAGATGCTATTCAGTAATTAAAAAAACGTTTTATCACAAAATTTCAGAAATATGCAATCTAATTTTGTTGTTTTTTTTAATTATTATGGTATAATTAATATTAGAAAAAAAAAAGCACTAGATAATATCAAAAGTCATATTTAATAAACATTTTTAAATGTGATTAAGTAAATTATAAATAGATCATGCAGTATTTATTACTGCTGTAATGTAGTTTATTTCACTATAACAATTCACTAAGATATTCTAAAGAGGCAAATAAATAATTGCTTTTATTGGGAGGATATGACTGCGGATAGTCTTGGTATTGAAGTCTTTCCAAAACAAGTTTTCTGTAATTGATATTAAAAGATAATGTTAAAAAATATATATTAAAAGATCTCACTTTAATATATAAAGAAATATTAGTGATTCATTTATTGGTTTTTATAGTTATCTTTAATTTTTTGTTATCTCTCTCCCTATTGATATAAATTTATTTTATTTTCAAGTAATTTCATCAAAAAAATTAATGTTTTTTTTATAACTTGTCATTGAATTATGCATATTTTTATTTTATTTTGTTAGGTGATTTCTACATTTGCCCGGCATTTTCGGGATAGCTCTCCATTGGATCCAGACATTATACAAAAAATGTGCAATGCTAAAAAAGTTTTTGAGGCTTCAGAAATGCAATTACAAATTTTTTATTCTATTCTGGATCAAGTTTTACATGGACAACCTTTGAACAAATCCATTACAGATGTTTTATCAGAGATTCAGAATAAACATTATGGACTTCCTCATGTAACAGGAACAGTAAGTTCTCAGTTGATATTAGATTATTAAAAAGGTTTGTTTTCTCATTAATTATATTAAATCATTATCTTTTACGACAAAATTTATTATGAACTCAATAAAATTTTCAAAGATAAAAAAATTGGACTTTGATTTGATAATATGGTATCTTTCTGTTTTAATATGGATAATGATATTCATCAGCTTAAATTTTAATAATTTATTGGAGAAATAGATGGCATTGAATGCCAATTCCTTGCAATACTTCAAGTAAGAATTCTTTTATTCTTAAGTAGAGTAAATGGCTTTGTTCTACTTTTCTATCCAATTCTTGAGACATTGAATTGGAGATTACCATTTCTGAGTTCTGAATACAATATGTCCACAATGATATTGTCATTATCGATGTTAAATTGAAAGATGCTAAATTTTCATTTTTTTTTCTTTCAAAATTATGTTGAGTCTACAGTAAATTTTATAGATTAAAATTTTAGTAAACCCATCAAAACTTAACTTTTTCTTTTTATAGAATACTTCAGGACTTCTTTTTTTTTTTACCTCAAATATGCACTTGAGGTTGGTAAAATTTATTTAGTCTAGAACAGTGATCTTCAATCCTTGATCCACAGACTGGCGCCAGTCCGCAGAAGTTTTCTGCTGGTCTGTGCTAGACTGGCAGGAAAGTTTGTAATAACAAAATAATAAGATTTTAAACTTTTAATTAATATAAACAATTTTTATTTCTTTTTTCATAGCAATTACTTAAATAAAATTAATTATAAATCAAAATTTTATTTAAATTATTAGATAATATTATAATTACTAAATAATAATCAAAGGAATTTATCTGAAAATGCAATCTTTAAAAGATAAAGCGTCAATCTCATAATAATTGCACCACTCCTTACACATCAATTTCTATACCTAGTAGGCATTTCTGTATTGCGTCAGCTCATTTATTGGTCACATATAGCAAAATTTTTTATTGCATTTGGATCATCTTTTTATTTTATGTGTGACATTTCTTTTTGGAATTGTAAACTTCACAAAATGGAGACAGATCATTGATGATAATTTTCCTTCATCGAAAACGTAAATCTATTATCTTTTTTTTTTTTTTTTTAGCAAAATGACATCTTTATAACGATTGTTTTATTTCTATGTGACAACTTATTGTTCTGTTTCTTTTTTTTAATTGGGTAAAAATGAGATTAAAATAACACCAGATTCAAAATTTAAAAAAAAAGAAAGTTTTTTATTATACAAACTCCATATATATATAACTTCATCTTGTATATTTAACATTAACTACAGATATTATATTTATCATAATCATTGTCATGTAATTACTCTAGCTGTGATGTTTCCCAACATTCAGGTGAATAACATTTTATTTTTGCATGTTTTAACAATGAAATCATAAACATAGCAATGAAGGCACATTAATGAGAACGTATTGTTTTCTGTTGGTCCGTTATAACAATTATGCTCATCTAAGGCTAAGCAGTTTAAATTTTTAAGAAAATTTATCTGTAGACTTCTGCTGGTCTGCGAAATCTTATCCTTATTTTTTCCAGTCCGCAGTTGTGAAAGAGTTGAAGATTACTGGTCTAGAAATGCATTTGTATATGTTATTATATATAGTTGATTATTTATATTTCTTTGCTGGTCAAAATAAATTTGCAAACTAAATAAAGGTTTTGCTTTGATTTCCATTCATTTTTGACTTTAAGCAATGTTCTGATCTATAACCATTTTCGTAACTTCATCCAATCCTTGACAAGATCTATCTCACCTTTGGAAAATCTTTTTGAACTTTAATTAGATCATTTTTGCTCAAAATCCTGTCCATTCTTTATGTCAAATTGTATTCTATCCAGTATGCTTCATACTAAAGCTAATTTTGGGTGGGTGGGAAACATTTTTATTTTTATGGGATGTGCAGTTATGTCACTATATTTATTAAAATGGCAGTTATTTTTTATTTTGGACTTAAGCAAAAGCGGGCTATAATTAATGAAATACAAAATTGCCTTTTAGAAATTATCTATTGTAATTTTTCCTTAGTCTTTTAAAAAAGTATATAGATTTATCTTTTGTAATTTTTTTAAGAGAACTTTTTAAATGTAAGTTCATATTTAATATACTTTTAAAAAATAGCTATTATTTAAAGGGATTTTCATTTATCTATTGATATATTATTTTTTTAAATAGTGGTATAGCTGCATGAATTTTTTTTTTGGTCTTCATTCTTATTTGTTGAGGAAACATCAGTGGCATAATTTTGTTCTTGAATAAATTGGAGTTTTTATTCATAGAGTTTGAATTAAAATCCTTTTAAATTAAGATTATCAATCATTCTGTTTAACCAATCATTGTATCAGCATAAAAACCAGATACATTTTTAAACATTCATTGTAAATTATATGCTATGGTCTGCCCGTTTGATTTAATTAAGGGTAAAAGATAAGCTCATATAATCATTACTAACTGGGTACTTATCTCTAATGGATTCTATGAATACTGCAATAATCATAGCTATCATAACTTAGTTACATGATGATAAATAGCAATTTAAATCTGATTGTAAACTTACAACCTAATCTGCAGCAAACATGGTAAAGTAGCAGCACTAACTGACTGTTATAGTAAATAAGCACCAATGTAAATTGATTACATTTGGTAATCAAACAGCATTGTTAGGCTACAACTGAGTTGCACTTACAGTACTAATTTTCACTTTTAGTAAAATCAGCTATATCATTCTTGTCTATTGTATAAAATACTTTAATACTTATAATACGCTTAAACGTATATAGGTGATGCTAATAAAAATTTTCACAACATTTAGTTAAGCGTTTTCAGAGTATGTTTGCTCCATATTCATAGCCATTATTATGAGTAAACGTAATGAATGCAAATTTATGCAAATCATTATCCTGTTCATAATATTTATTGTTAAAAAGAATTATAATTTTAGCTATATTACTTTATATTGTTCATAAACATAATTTCTTCTTGTTTAATTATTATAGTAATTATCAAATTTTGGTTAAGTCTAAAGAATAATTAAATCATTTATGTTTGAAAAAGTAAAGTTTATCGACACTTTTGTATTAGCTTTTAAAAGAAAGATTTTAAATATTAAATTTATAACTTTTACTTCATGGAAAAAGCAAAAGTGTTTAAAATATGTCTTCAAGATTACTGTAAAAATGCTTTAAATAATAATATAGATAAAAAAATAATAAAAATGAATAAGTATTAAATTATAAACAACATTATCTAGCTACAATGATAAAAATGTAGTTAAAAATGAACATGTCTGGTTTATCATTGTTAATCATCAACATAAGATTGGGTTATTGCTTCCATGTAAACTATCATTTGCATAAAAGCCAACTTAGAATTTTTTGTGATAACAGTATTGATGGAACAAAGGTAATGTTTAGCAGTATGCTAATTGTCGTGATTGTGATGAGAAAAAAAGAATACTTCTAATGAAACAATATATTATATTATTCAATCTCAGAATTCTATAGTATTTGTCAAATTATACACTTATTGGAGAGATGTCTTTAATTTACAAGAATATTGGAACCATTGATTTTTGCTATAATAAATTCTGTAAATCATAATTTAAAAGAACTTGTGGTATAGTTGATATTGTTGAACAATTTTGTATTTTTTTCTTCTGACAATTCATGTATAAAATTATCGCAATTTATATGCAAGGTATAAATGATGTAAAAGTAGACTGCGTCCCAAGAAGTATTGTCCATGATACATAGCAAAGTGATTCACACTAAATAGATTCAAACGAGCTGTGGATCACTATGTTCAAATTTTGCTTATAAAATATTTAACATTGTCAAACTTATGGATGGTAAAAATTAAACTTCATTCAAAGTTTTTATTGTAGATCATAAAAAAAAATCAAATGATTTATTGGCTGTTTATTAATAAGAAGTTGAGCTCTAGAATTGATAGAGTTGGGTTGTGATCCTGAACCCTGAGCTTCAGTCAGTTTTTCTTCTATAAAATGTGTTGGACACAATGAATCTACTGGCATTCTAAAATATCAAGTTACATTTTTTTTTTCATCGATTTTTGGTTGTTATTTTTTTTTGCATTTAAAATATAAATACAATTTTACATTTCTAAATATTTTACAAGTTACTATTAATCCAGATATATATAAAGGATATAAAAAAGAGTGGAATCAAAACCAGAAAATTTAGATTATAAATTATAAAAACTTATGCTTTGACTTTGAATAAATCTTTCTAAATTAATATTAAATCAGCTAATGACAATTGTAATTATATCTTGGACCATTTTTACCATCTAATGTTATATGTGTTTAGAAAAATTCAGACTATTTAAACTTTTAAATACATTCAACTGTTGGTAATAGCACTCAAATTAGTATATAACACAATGTTTTGAGTGATATTCTTTTTTCTTCAAGTGTTGCTTTTCTGATCAATGATAGTATTAGCATGTGAATTCAACCTAGGACTTTTAGGCTTATGGATAATGAAATTTAATAAGATAGTGCTTTACTTGTCTATGAAAATCCTCCTGATTTCTCACTTTTTTTCTTAAGGATAAGGTTAATTAGGATCTTCAAACATTGTGAATTCTCTTATTAGGTTGACTTATGGAATCATGTGAGCAGCTTTTTAAATTTTCTTTGTACTTTTCCCTTTCTGTCCACTTTTGTCCCAATTGAACATTAGTACATATATGGTCTGCTACTTTAGATATATTTATTTTTTTTCTTTCTAATTATCAGTCCATGCTCTTTTAATTACTTCAGTGAGGCAACGGTTTTCATCTATTCTTCACACTAAATGGTATTTCATAGATACAATTTTTATTTTTCAACATTTTAAGTTTAGGTTTTGTAGAAATTAGGATTCCTTGTAGTGTGCTATGGCTTTAAAAAACTGTTCTGATATTATATTGATTGCAGATTTTTTTTAAAATTTGTCTACTACCCCTAGTATGTATGGTTACACTACAATACCTCTGATTGGTTTTTTTATTAATTTTTTTTTTATATTGTCTTATTTAATGACAGCTGATGGATAATCTTTTTTTTTTTTGAGTTTGTTTTGTGCAAACTTTTTTTTTTCCAAATTACTAGTTTCTGAACAGATTTCTTTTGCTCTGTTTCATGGTGATAGTATATCCTCATATTTTAAGTTTCTGTCATGATGGGATGTATGTGCTAAGTATTTTTCTTTAAACTGTAGTTTTGATTTTATCATAAGGAAATCTTTTCATAAGAACACCTAAGAATGCCAATTTTTGTTCTTGTTTTGATTTTATTGATAATAGTCTTCATTATATGGCATAAAACAAATGTAGCATTGATTTCAAGTTCTATGTAATGTTGCTAATCAGGAATGATAATGGTAAATCCATAGTCTTAATTTTGTTGGAAGACTTTTGTGTTGTATTGAAAGTTTTAAGTTCTATTATACTATCAATAAGAAAGATTATTTACCTTGTAAGTTATTATCATCATTTAATATTTTTTTTTTACAATAAATAATGCTTTATGTATGTTTGTGAATAAACTTTCCATACCAAACCTTACCAGTATGTTAGATCTTAGAATTTTCATGAGTCTTCTTAATTTCACAAAGTGCTTCCAATCCCTGTTAAAGAACTGTTTATTGTATGCCAAAAGCATAAGAACTTTGAGAAGAAATTTTGACAAGGTGAATTTTTAATACTAATAATAGGTCTTAATGGAATGTAATCCATGTCATAAAGTTGAGATTTTGCTAAAATATAATGTTAATTTACTTTTTCTGAGTCATTGAAATATCTGTGTTGCTTTCTGAATAATATTCTTGTACTTTAGTTTTTGTAAGTTGTATAGAATTTTTTGCCATTTTTTTGAATCAGCATGTTGTGAGGAGATCTCCTATTTTATTATTTTAGTCAGGAATATCCATTACAACTGTAGCCTTACCTTTGTCACCAGGGAAAATGTTTACATATTTGTCTAGTTTGAGATATAATAGTTTTCCTCTCATCATAGGAGATGTTTGATTTGAATTTTTGTTGTCTTTCAAGTCTTATTCTCACTCTAGCATAATTCTGTTACTGCTTCTAGAGTCAGTTTTTGGTTATCTCCTTCATTTGCAATTAGAACATTTAATAAAGAGATATTTAATAGAGTGTTGGCAAAGTCTAGTCCTTATTCTGGAATAAATTTCAGCATCTGTCATATGTTTAGAACTATGTTTTTTAATTGGTAAAGCTGGTAAGTTGTTTAGTACAATGTGGCATTTGATATCCTCTACACATTTACAAGTTTTTCTTTTGCTCATAAATACTATATATCCACCTGAACTCTGGTTTTGCTATATTGATGCTATATTTGTTGTACAGCCACATGATGAAGCATTATTATAACAATTCTGGACACATCAATAGCATCTCCTTCAATTAAATTTACAATAGAATCAAAAGAAAATTTGGCATTTTCAAATGTTCTTATGACAAGACTCCCTCATTGCAAAATCAAAGCTACAATTTATAGAAACTCAAAAGATGGAGTTATACTATCATCGTGGAACAGAGCAATAGTAATTGGTTCAGAAGTCAGTAATTTAGAAAAAGAAAAGACATAAAAACTCTCATGAAGGATGGTTATCCATCACCTGACATTAAGAAAACCTTAAATAGATAACAAAAAGAAGTATCAAAAGAAAAATTAATTATAGGTGCTGTAAGTATATCTATGCACATCAGGGATAGCAGATAAATTTTAAAAAATCTCCATTCAATATAACATCGAAACAGTTTTCCAAAGTTATAGTACATCATACAGAATCCTTATTTCTACAAAATCTGAAAGTGAAATGCTATGAAATACCATGCAAATGTGGAAAGAAGTATGTTTGGTTAACTGATCGCATTACTGAAAAGCAATTAAAAGAGCACAAACTTATGATTACAAAAGGAAAAGACTGATGTTTCTAAATTCATTGTCATCAGCATCATTTTGAACCATTATTAATCCTCTGCAGGATGAAAGTCTCCAAGTTCAATCCATCTCTGATTTCTAGCCTTTCTTTTCCATATCATCCCAGCACACTTCCTTATTTTATCCATATATCTCACATGTGGTCTCTTTTTAGGTCTTTTACAATCTCTTGGAATCCAGTTTAAGATTTCAACTGTCCATCTATTGTCTTTTTTTTTTTTAGTAATATGACCAGCCCAACTTCATTTCAATCTTTTAGTTCTTTCAATGATATCAATAACACCTCTTTGTTTTCTTGGTTTTGATCTCTTCTTGTTACTCCTAACATACATCTTTCCATACTTCATTGAGTAGTCTGAAATGTCCAAGTCTCAGATTTGTAAATAACTGGTAACACATATTTATTAAAAACCTTCGTTTTCAAACATATAGGCATATTTTTTTAAAACATTAAGTTATTTCTACCAAAAGCATTCCAACCATGTTTAATTCTGTGATTAATTTCATCCATTATATTTTCATCTGTAGAAATAATATGACCAAGATATTTGTAAATTCTTAACTTCTAACTCATCATTATCCATTGAACATTACTTTAGTCCTTTTAACATTTACCTTTAATCCTACTTTCATCTGATATCTCTTGCAACATTTTCTGAAGCTATAAAGCATTATTTGCGAAAATAACTACATCATCTGCAAATCTAGATTACTTAAATAATCTCCATTTACTTTTATTCCTCTAGCTTCCCATTTTAATCCACAACATACTTCTTGCAGCACTATTGTAAAAAGTTTTGGAGATGTGGAGTTACCTAATCTTACATTCTTGTCAATGTTAATCTTTTTAATACCATTATGTAATCTCATTATTGCTGCTGCATTTTTATAAATATTCTTTTGAATATGACAATATCCTGCATCTATATCTTGATGATCTAATGCTTTAATCACTGAAGAAATGCTTATATAATCAAATGCCTTTTCATAATCTACAAATCCAAAGCATAATGGCAACTCATATTCATTGGTCCTTTTTATAACTTCTCTCAATATTTGGATATAATCCATTATACTAAAACCAATTTTAAATCCAGCTTGTTCTTTTGGTTAATTAAAATCCAAAGTTTGCTTTAGACAAGTTGTAAATTATTTTAATAAAATTTTTGTAGGTCTATAATTTCTATTATCTTCTTTATCATTTTTTTAAAATATTAATATTGCATTCTTCCTATCATCTGGTACATCTTTTTCATTTAAACATTTGCTATATAACTGTCAAAAAAAATTCTATTTCTTTACCTGTTTTTTTTTTTAAGATATGGATTATAATTCCATCATTACCTGGAGGTTTTCCCTTCTTCATAAATTTAATTGCATGTCTCACATTTTCATTTAAAATCCTGGGCAATTCAGATGATGTAGTAGTTGTAGGAGATACTTTTCCGTAGTCTTTATTGCTATATAATTCTTGATAGAATGCTTCCACACATTTCATGATGTCATCTTTTTAATAAATAATTCCATCTTTTTCCCTTGTTGCAGAAATAAGATTCCTATCAATACCAAGATGATGAGATTTTTATTCTTTTCTATAGCTTTCCTTATTAGTTCATAATTATATTTTATATATCATTATCAACTCTTTTTCACTCCATTTTGTAAAATTTGAGATATTCAATCTTTCTTAATGCGTAATTTTTATATATTTTCATAATCTCTTTTCTTCATAAATTGTCTTGTCTCAGTAGAAATTTTACTTATCAATTATTGCTTTTTTGTACCAGCTATCTTTGTTGCAGTTTTTGAAAGTGTTTTAGTTATCTTTCTATTGATTAGAATGTTTTTGTAGATTAGGAATATCAACTGTGAATATTGTTTTTCATAAATTGATGAATACTTTCTGTGTTGAATTTATTAAGAACATTTATATTATATTTTCTGTTAATCAAAATATAATCCAATTCTATTGTACCTTCACTTGTATACTTTCATTTCCAGTTTAACAATTTTCTCAAAAAGGAATTCATAATATAAAGTTTTTCTTTTCTGCAATCTCCATAAGTCTATGACTTCTCTTATTTCTATAACCAAATTTATCTACAACACTTTCATTTTTCAATTGTTTACTAATTCTAGCATTAAAGTCTTCCATGACATTCATATAAAAATCTTTATTTCGTCATCACAATGAGAACTTGTTGGTACCCAAACCTAAATTATCTGCATTTGATATCTATTATTAAGTTAAATAACTAATTTTGCCATTCTGTCTGTTACATCATCAATCTCCACAATGTTGTTCTTCAATTTTTTATTTATAATGAATCCTACTCTACTTGTACTTTCAATGTTTGTGCCTTTGTAGTTCAGGATATGTCCAATGTTTAAGACAATTGTCTATTCATCTTTTCTTCTAACTTCATAAAGTCCAATAATGTCCCATTTAATATGAGACAGTTCTTCCAATTCTTGCAATCTTCCTTCACTTGAAAGTGATTTGCAGTTGTAATTATCTAAATAAAATGTCATCAAATAGCAGCCTGGGTCCACAACCAGGATATTCTTAGTCTTCTCAGCCTTCGACTACTAACCAGTGTTTTGACTGGCAACTTTACAGCCTCTTCGCAATAAGGGTTATGATTTATTTTTGTCTGTCATGATTGTAAATATTTATTAGAAAAAAAAATTCATTCACACACAGATCCATTTTACCTTCAAGAAAACTCAATTGCTTTTATTTAAGAGCTATCAGGCAACTGAGAAGAAAGAACCAGGTGTTTCTTAACTATAAACTTGGAGGTAAAAAGCCAATAAACTCACCGTGCAAGGTAATGCGTGTTGGTGAGTAGCCCATCCATGTTCATGTAACTATATGTATAATCACATAGTAATAATAGCTGCAACGACAAGAACATATGGAGTGGACATTAAGAATTTTCCCTGCTCAGTTCCTTCAAGGCCTCCAAGAGAAATCAAAGAGTCTCCTTTTTGTTAACAGCGAATACCTTTTTTCAACCATATTTAAATTAGCAGACCATATATGTTACAATGTCCAACTGGGGAAAGACAAAAATATTAGAAAAAAAAGCAAGAAAATTTAAAGAAACCTTTCTCATGACAATGGCAAATAACTTCAAAATCAAAGTAGTGTGAGGATTCATAAAGTTTAGAATCACTAATTAATTTTGCCGTTAAGAAAAAAATGGGTGGAAAAATCAGAAGAATCCTCATATATATGTACATGAATTTTTTATTGGTGATTGCCTTTGATAGGAAAGCCTAGTAGTGCCATCTTAAATTCAATATTCATGAATCTAAAGATCCCATGTTCGAATTCATACCAATATTGCAACTGCTCAAGCCAGAAAAACTTGAAGAGAGAGGAGAATTATATCATTCAAAATATTGTATTGAAAAATTTAAAGTTTGAATTTTTTGGAAATAATCCAACAACCGCAATAATACCATTAGTACAAACTTTCAGACTGGTGTTAAATAAGATTATTTAAATCATCTAGATTTTATAGATGGTGTTATTGTTTTTGGAAATAATGCTTTATTCAAAGCTTCAGATGTTACAAGAATTATTAAGTGGAAATAAGAAAATAGGATTAAAGATAAATAGTAAAAATACAAAACAGTGATTGTATTTTCTCAGAAAAAATAAAAATTAATAATCATGAATTAGAAGTTAACAACTCCAAATACCTTAGTCAGCTTATTAATTAAATGAAGAAATAATAATATTAAAACTTGAATGGAGAAATAATTTGATATTAAAAAATATTATGCCTATATATTTCAAAAGAAAGGGTTTTAATAGATGTTTTTATGAATTTGAGACTTGCTTACTTAATAGAAGGACAATGCAGAGATTTCAGTCCACTTTATGAAGCATGGAGCAACATATATTGGAAGTAGCAAGAAGGGAGCGAATGTGAAATATTTGGATACGGGAACAATTAGATACCATTGGCATTATTGAAAGAATTGTCTGAAATGGGGCTGGGCAAGACATATTATTTGAAGAATTAAATGAATGGATAACTGAAGTCTTAAATTAGATCCTGAGAGATTGTAAAAGATATAGAAAGATATCACATATAAGATAGATTGATGAAATAAGGAAATCGAGAAGCTATGAATTGATAAAATTGATTTAAACTTGGGGAATTTTCATTCTGCAATAGATTGATAATGGTTGAAAATGATAATGATGATAATTCTGCAAACATATCTATAATAATGTAAACAATGAAACATAAACTTCAATTACTATATTAGTTCCTTTTATTTATAAATAAGATTTTGCTGATATGTTGTATTCCAGAGCTACAGAATCCTTATCAAACTCAACCTAGCCTGTTTGTTATATGAATATCATATTACGTCTCGAAAGAATAATCATGCAATTAATTTTTTCTTTTAAAAATAACAACAATAATGAGATATTTAAAATGTTATTTTTTTTTTATAGGCTTGGCATCAGAGATTTGGTCACTTAGTTGGCTATGGAGCCAAGTATTATTCTTATCTTTGGTCAAGAGCTGTTGCTTCTTTTATATGGCATAAATGTTTTAAATCTGATCCATTCAGCAGGTAGAACTTATTATATATTAATTATTATATTTCCAAAAGTGATTTATTTATTTTTCTGTACTTCATATATATTATTTATTGCATGTCATGACTATTATTTTGTTAATTGTAATATATATTGTATAAAGGATTCATAGCATCTAACTGTTGCAGAATATTTGACTATTCAAATTATATAGCACTGCTTAATTTAATATAGTTGTAAAAGTAAAAAAAAAAAAAATCTAACTTAGCTGTTATTTTGATGCTTAAATATCATTTAATCTTTACAGTACTTTTTTTTAAAATTCATACAAAAAAAATATTAATTTTATTATAAAAAAATATTATATATTTTTCTATTGTTTTTTTACTTGAAGGCAGATTGAGATAAGCCATAACATAAAATAGCATTGCCATTAGTTGCTGTCTCCTTAGCACAACTTTTCCTATCACATGTTCAGTTTTCTTAAACTTTAATGATGTCTCATGCTTATAATCACATTTGAAACAAATTACTGTTCTTCCATTAGTCTAATGTGGCTGTAATGTGAGATTTGAATCTGGTACTTAGAAATTTTTTTTAGGTAATTGAAGAATTTGAAGCAATTCTAAGGTTTGATCCAATAAGTGATTTTAAAGCCATTCAGCTTGTAGCAATTTATTGACTAGTGAATGTATTTTTGCTATTCTTAACTAAACAGCAAAAGTCCACACATATTCATGCTATTAAATGTGTGTTGATGCCTTCTATCCCCCTCCCCATGTAACATAATATGCTAGTTTCAGCTTTGGTAAATGAGGTGTTCTAATTAGAGTTTCTAATCATTTTCCGCTATAAATGTAAACTATCTTTCTTGATGCCTCAAAATTTAAACAGGTAAAATAAAACTAAATGCAGTAAAAAGAAGTAAGAATTACATTTAAAATGTTTTTATGATAATTCATCATACCTCTAGATTTTAACATGCTCTGCCACAATTATGTTGATTTGGCTGTCAGTAAAACTAGTTCTTATTTTTGCATCTTTTTCCTCCAAAATGGATGGTAGAATCTTGGTTTGCCTTATACTTACTATGATTTGATTTTGCTGACTCTTAATACTTTATAACAGTATATATATTGATTTAATTTATAGTATTTGAACTACAATTATATATATTTTTATTGTGGATATGTCAAAATTTAAGGAAGAGGATGGCACAGTGGTAAACTACTATCAACAGTAATCAAATACTGTTTTCTAGTTATCCAGTCTATCTTCAGACAGAGAACTTTATGTTTTGGTACTGTGTTTTTCATATGATTTTATTTGTAATGGCCTTAAAAAGTATCTACTAATCTTACAAACTTGCAATAATATAACTGGATGATTTACATGTGGACACTATTAAGACAGATTATATATTCCTAAATTAAAAGCATATTATTTATATGTAAATATGTATATAGTTTGGTAGTACTTTATTCCTATATTATACTTAGTTTTGCACTAAAGATTAATTTAAATTAAGTTCATTAATCTTAAAAATAATTATAAATATAAATTATTCTGAATTCAGACAGCATTAATTTGCCTATAATATTGAAATTATTATAATCCATAGCAAAAATATTTAATGTAACATTTGAAGATTTAATTAAATCAAGTAAGCATTACATTTAATTATTACTTATCTTTTCTTTTTAACTCTAGAATGATTAGGAAGTGTAGTTTAATTCCAATGATATCTTATCATTTGATAGATTCTGTCTGCGTTTACATCAACTAAGAATTTTTTTCTTGGAAAGTTTATTCTACATTATTCTGAATAATACTGTGATCTACCATTGTTTTCTTTATTCAATATATTCACAATATATAAAAAGGAATTTATTTACATTTTAAATGGATACATATGAAAATAGATTATTAACCAAAGAATTTTTTATAGTAACAAAATTATAAAATACAATGTAAGGATATGAAATAATAAAATTAAAAATATCATAACTTCCAGCATACATAGTGTATTACAGGAGCATCCTATTTATTCTACTTCACTGCCACCATTCAAAAACATCTTAATGTTTTGAAATAAATTAGCACAATTATATAGTTCTGATATTACTTCAGTAACTATATGTTTTTGATATCTTCAATTTTTATAATAACTATGGACACTTATTTTTTGATCAGGATTTACATAAAACAACAACAAAAAAATCACATGATTCCAGCTTACTACACAAAGCTTTACTATATAATATCTCTTAATTATTCAATCTTACACTAGATGGCAACAGAAAAGTAGAATAATAATTTCAAAATCCTTTGCTGTAATGTCTATAACCATAAAGTATTTACCTGTATCATTATTGGAAAATGATTAAATAGATTGAGGAGAATAACAATAGGAGTGATGCAAGAGAGCTTTAGCTTAATTGTAATCACACAAATATTAGAAATGAATAGGAAAATAGACAAATATTTATATTATATGACTTTATAGATATAGAAAAGACTTGATAGAATGAATGGAAATAGATTATGGCAAGTCTATTAAATTAGAGAATGAATTGAACATTAATGGGCCTGATTAGGAGATTATATAAAAATAATTAGAGTTTAAAATGATATTGGATTAAGACAAGAGTATACAATGTCAGCAACTTGGTTTTTATTATAATTAAGAATAATAGAATTGACTATAAAAGGATTAGAAGGAGTGTAAAAAGAGTCATAATTACCTTTTTTTTTTTTTTTTGCTGCTATTGGTATCATATATATTGTAGTTAAAGAAATGGGCATTAAATATGTAGAAGAAAAATTAAAAGTAATGATGATAAATATTGAAGAAAGGGAAAAATTGGAGGGGGGGGATAAAATATGAATATGATACATAAATATAGTTTCTTAGGAATCATTTTATATAACTATATGATTGTTTGGGATTGGGAATTAAAATTAATAAATAATGTAAATAGGTTGATAAAGAAATTAACATTATTTTCAAATAATAGGTATTGTAACAGTCAAATTTGTACATTCGCGTAACAGAATTCAGAATCCAAGCAAAAGAGACCGAAGCTGACCGGACTAGGACTGTGACATCCCAAGTCCGACCACACTTCAACTCGTGAGCCAGGATTCCAAGACTCAAGACCCTACGAATGACCACCTTGAAATTACACGTAGTATACCTCTTTCCACACGGCCAACATAGGTCACGGAGATGCAATAAGACTCTGATGAATAAAGAAAGGTTCTTAATTGACTAAAATATATCACTAATCTAATTTAACTTAATGCATCGTTTTCACATATATAGACTATAAATAGTAATTAGAATTGGATTGAATTAGATCAATAACGAGACAGAGAATGAAATACATTAAACTAATTATACATTTATTTGCAATTGGCATGAAATTGATAAGTTTTACACATTTCAGCGTCGGATGTACGCAAACATTGGGTGGATAAGAGAACACATTCTCTTTTTATATACAATTCAAAATAGCTTTATATAAATAATTTCATTTAATTTTCATACGTGGGTTTAACGTATGCCCATATTATGCATAATCAATCACTACGTTATGTCTATAAATCTAGTTAAGCCAAATCCTATTACATTTGTGGCTGGTATATAAATAATTATATTAAACTTTGATCATGAATTCATTTACTAAAATATACAATATGACTTAATAACGAGCGCATAAACCAGCTCAAGTAATGATCGATCGAACATGGCTTTCGAGAGAAAATTTCAGAATGCTGAAAGCGTTATGTTAAGGTGGGAGAGTTGGCTGAAATAAGATTTTACCAATGCGCTATGGCACAGGTAAACAATTAAAAAGTCGCTCTGTGGATGGATGAAATAACTTCAGGGTTCTTGCGACAAACGCCGGTACCCTGTAACCGATCGCAATGCTGCGTGAAAAGGAACATTGTGTTCAGGAATGGCGGGGGACTTACGTGCTAACCTGGCCTTGGCTCAGGCTTCACTACTGCTCTACCCTGTAAGAGAAGATGTGCTGGCAACGCCGTGGCTCCATCTTGAGATATGTATATTACGTATAGCAGCAAAACGAGAATATTTTTATAAAATAATATCACATCCGCCAAGCAAAGAATAGTATATTTCATACTATGAAATACGAGTTAATAGCATATTAGCTCTATCAAATTGGGACCAACTCTTGTGTAGCCTAATAATAAATGTCTATGCTACGAAAGGGAATATTACTACATCTGTACTTTGACATGCTCGATCTATTAAGTTACTTATAGATAATAAATATTTAAGGAGGGAAAGTATATTTCTATGGACTTAAGAACTTAAATGTCAAATATACTTATCAATATGATCAAGGCTAAATTTAATTCTTAAATAAACTTATCAAGTTAAGTTTTTAAATGGTTGATTAAAAGAGCCACATTTCACATATTAAATCATTTAAATAATAAAAAATAGGATTTTGAAACAGCGTAGAAAGTTGACGCTATAAACAAATTACACGAAGATTTTCACATAATATCTTCTTAAAAAATACATGAAATTAAGTGCCCACTGTTTCGAAATATTGGCATATAAATATAATAAGCATTTAAAATAAGCAAAGAAATATAGACACAACCGCAGTCATATAACTTTAAATTAGACACTTATAATGTACTTTAAATGAAAGGAAAATATAAATTAGTCAGATTATTTAAACTTTAACACATTAAATTTTGATAGCAATTGACATATTTAAAATATTAAATGGATTTTAAGTTTTGATTACATTTAGCTTTATCATTATTTTAAAAAGAGAGTTAGCTAACTTATATAGATATATTTACACAGAGCTCTGCGGTTTGAAAAATAAAACGGTACTGGTATTATTTATCTGGACTGCAAGTTCTTGGGTGTAGGTTTGGTGAGTTTGACTGGGCGGCTGGTGGCATCATCTTTCCCATTATGTTAGGCTCGTCTCTTCTATCGGCATAATGGTGGTTTAGGCATTTCGACGACAGAAACCCCATTCTCTTGCGGAGTAACAGCAACAAGATGCCCGCTTTTAGTTGGACATGTTAAACATTAACAATTGTGAAGACTGGCTGCAATTCTCACTAACAATATGGCTGCCTTTTCTCCTTGTTAAAAATACAGAGTATTTATATCTTTTCCTTATCGGAATCTATCGCCTCAAGACTCACTAAACTCAGGAATTTAATTAAATATTTTTCCATTTATAATCCAGATCTTAGATAACTTATGTTAGAAACATTCCATAAGCTATTATTACAATTAAGATTTTTCGTTGCAAACAATTGTCTAATTTAGATTTTAAAATAACTTAATCTTATCTAAGGAGATTTTAATTAGTAAATTTTGAACTAGTTTTACTTTTTACGAATTCCAGGTGTGGTCGTTAATGACACTTGTTTACAACCAGAAATCTTTTTAATTACTTGACCAGCTTTTATTTTTAATCTTACATATAATAGAAACTCTTTTTATTTAAAAACAACCTTTTAACATTTTTTTAAAACGCAAACCTTTTTAAATATTTATTTAAAATAATTTACAAACATATTTTGATATAGCTTTTACATATATTTTTGGGAAACTTTTCCCTGAAATATATTTAAAACAAGAAATCTTTTAACAATTTTTAAAGACATTTAATATTATTTTTAGATAATTGTTTTTACATATTTTAAAATCATGTCTTTCTTCTATATAGCACAGATTATATATCCACATACGAAATTACAATATTAAACAACAAAATTAATAATTTACTCTTAACTTAAATAATAGAATAAACATTTTTAGAAATATTAAATAACTATAATTTTACTAATCCTATCTAATTATAGCGTTGGTTCGCACGCAAATATATAATACTGTTTAGACAGACATGAGCGAATTTTAAATCTATTAACATTTAAATAGGTTCGAACTTAGCACAGATGAGTGTGTCATTAGGTTTGACGGTGAAACAATAGGGGCTTGGAAAGTTATCATTTCAGTATGATGTAACAAAAATTGTATGTTAGATAGTTGCAGTATCAGTGTTAGCTTATGGGACTGATATATTATGTATTAGTAAGAAGTTGCTAATCTTTAAAAAAAGATTCAAAGGAAAGTTGGAAGACATCCTTTAGATGCATGATATGTGGGATGGCAGTTGAGGTAATTCAAAGAAAGACAAAGCAAGTTAAAAATATTTACTAGATTATAATTTATGGATAGTAATAGAATAAAATAAAACTACTTTAATAGTTTTAATTGACTTTAAATGGATAAACAACAAGATGGATGGAAATGCAAAAGGCAATAGGATATGCTAAAAAAAGTGGACAATGATTTTGTATCAATTTATTTCTATAAAAAAAATGAGACCAATGGTGTTATGAGGATGGTTATTGTTATACTAATAAAGTTTGTTTAAGAGAATACTTTAATTAATGAAAGGCAGAGAGAGGAAAATGGAAAGCAAATATGGATAATAAAAAGTTTGAATTTATAAAGAAACTAAGCTGACTATCAGGTGTGAATCAGTTTTTTAAAGCTTGCGTTGGATCTTTAGTAACAATTGAATTTGTATATAAATAGAATTATTTTGATGATTTGGTTTATAAACTGTAAGATATAGATAATATTAAGCATTAGTAATAGATTGTTAACACTTAATAATAGAAAATATACAAATAATGAAGTCATGGTAAAATAAGTAACAACTAAGTGATTATATGGAAAATGAATGTTTGATTTTTATGTTGGAATTGGAGAACAGTAGATAAAGGTGACATTGAAATGGCATAGAATGTAAATAAATTTAGATGTTGTGCATGATAAGGAAAAAATATGACAGCTAACAGATTTCCTTTGGCTTATTGACTGAAAGATTGCAGACTTTGATAAAGGTGAAACCATGATGCATTGTATCACATTGCTCCTATAAAGCATTTGCAAACTGGGATCATATGATATTTTTGGTCTGGCCAGATAATAAAAATGCCTACAGTTGTTATAAAAATTGTAGCTAGCAAAATATAGTTACTAAAATTTCTAAACAGAAAAATATTAATTATTGAGATAATTTGATTAGAATGTAATATTTATAAATGGAAATAACATTATTGCATAACTTTTTCATAAGCTCCCAGAACAGTTCTCCTGCAAGTTTGAATAATCAATGGACAGCATGAAATAAAAATAAAAAAAACTGTAGGGTAGAAACTAATTTGCTTTTATATATTTTAAAGACTATTAATTTATGCAACTGCAGATTACTTGCCCGTTGGCTAGGTAAATTAATACAATAATATCACATGACTTTCTCATATGCTTACTGCTCTTGAAAGCATGAGATGCCCATGATATGGTTATTAGTATTAACTTCTGTAGACTTGTAGTAGAAACAGCCAACAATCGATATAAAACTGAAGTCTGTAAAATATTTAGAATTTGACTTGCTATCAGTTTTATATAATTATGTAAACAAATTAGCTTGAATTCAAAACCTTGATTTTTTTTTTTTTTTAATATTATGCAATTGGATTGAATAGTATGAAAAAACAAAAGGTGGCTTCTAGATGCATTAGGCCCATCTTTTGAAACCTGATACTCATTGTTAAATGCAAAAACTAGGAATCATTCTGGAAATATTATAGTCATACACCATTATTTATGCTTACAGTAGATTACTGCAGAGAAGAGTGAGAAAAATTCTTGGAAGCATATGAATGGTAATGGGAAATTTTAAAATCACATCTCTTAAATTATTCAATAGCTGGAAACAATCTAATAAATCTATTTAATGACCTTGAAATAAATTTATAATGCAGTATATTTTTAAAATATAAGTCAATTATTCTATCAAGAGCTGAACTGATTTATTCAATTAAACTCAGTGAATACATTTTATATAAAAGAAGTATTTTTTTCATATAAACAACTTATTTAAATTTTGAAAAATATTTGAAATTAGTCCAAAAGTTACCAACACTAACTTCATTATTTATCAAATGTTGACTTGCATTGTTCTGAAGATTTCATATTTATAACTGCAAAATATTAATTAAAATTTAAAAGACCAAGAATACTACTAAATAAATCGATAAAAAAAAAAGTTCAAATTAAACGAAGTTTAAGAGTAAATATAGAGACATATATTAATTAATATTATAGATCTTAAAAACTCATCTTATATGGAAATAAATTCCTAACAGAGTAATTAATTGTATGTGTAATTAAAAGCTAAGATGAATTCTAGTGTACAATAACAAACTTAAACAATAAGTAAATTGATTAAGCAAACTAATTAAAGCCAAAGTCAAATTATTCCAGAAAAAATAAGAAAACCAAAAGAAGAGATGGATATAAAAAGCTAGAAAAAAGGACTGTGTACTCTTTCTGTGGTTGCTGCTACCATTACTGTGTCCACGAGTTAAGAGCAGTGAAGATCAAACTTCATTCCCAGAATCTCGACTCCTGTAAGTCACCAAGCCGATTAGTGTGTTAAGCAGACCGTCTTGGTCTTATTATTATTTTGAAACACTTCAAGAAGCTTGTCAAGGGTTGTGTTATAAAGACTATAGACATGAGTGAAGATAAAGTGAATAATAGTTTACCCAAACTGTAAACATCATGATATAAATACTTCCATTCACTTTTATATCTTTTGCTTTAAATTTTTTTACTTTAGTATATTTTTGAGTGCTTTTTTACCATAAAAGTTGAAAAGAAAGAGTGAAAAATTATGAACAGTAAAATCTCATATTAACATAGAAGTATGAAACAGATTCCTGTTAAATGTATCATTAATAACTATAGTATAAAATCCATGTGTTATTATTTTTATATCTAATAGACCAAAAGTTATTTTTATATAATATTATTTATTAATGTTATTAGTTAAAACTAAGCAAAATAAAACAATATTATTAATGTCATTTTTTATCTTTTTTCCATAATATCACACATAAATATTATTTTTTTCTTAAAGAAGGTAAAAAAAAAAAATTGCTTTATTGTTTAAATATAAAGAGTCAATCCTGGCTAGTTTTTCTTCTACCAACTTTCTTGAAGTAAACTTTGTTTAAAGGTATAATTATAACTGGATTGATCTTCAGTCTATTCCATTATAAGTTTATTCATTTTTGAGTAATATTATCAGTTAATTATTTTAAGTGTTCTTAGATATAACATTTCTCTTTTTTTTTAGAAACTTCTTTTTATCTTTCTTAGTTTTAACTATTAGAAATTAATCCTAGCGTACAGTTTTTGCCAGTCATTTAAAGTAAGATTTTTAAATCATAAAAGAAAAATGTTTATAAAATGTTTCATATTTAATAATTAATAAAACATATTAAATTATGCCCACTAATTCTACTGTGTTATAGTTTGTTTATGCACCCTTAGGTATATTGGAATTCTATGAATCAATAGTTTTAGAAATAATTTCCAGTCTGTGAATGAAATCATACTTCTGCCAATAATAATTATAAATTTAATTAAGATGGTTTTATGTTAATCATATTTCACAAGAGATTTGGAAAAATCTTGAATATTTCTTTAATTTATTTTTTTTTATTAAATCATCACATAATCTAGTTTCTACAAATTATAAAAGATCAAACACTTAACAATTACTGAATATGTCATCTTTTAATTCGTCTTCTATTTCAAAAATTTGCAAGATTAATAAGCATTAGAGTAAGAATTAGAAATAATTAATTAATATGTAAAGATTTATTTTAGTATGTAATAGAAAAATAGAAATAAAAAATGAGCATATAAATAAATATACAATAAAAATAGTAGCATATGACATTGTTAATAACCATGAAAATCATTGGATTGTATTTTATTTTTGATTAGTTAGGAGTATTTATATTTAAGATCTAAGTTAAATGTAATTTTTCAAATATACGAGAGAACAGTTCAATTTTAACTCACTTAAATGAGAATATTAATTTTCATTTCAAAGTATTGATTAGGGATTTTATTATAAAAATTAAAGTATATCATGATGATGAATATTGTTGTGCATTATGAAAAAGAAATCCAGAAGAGACAGATTGACTGAATTTGCAGAAGTAACATTCTATTCACTTAAAAAAAATTTTTTTTTAAAGATTTATTCTTATCCAAAAATAAATATGGAGAAAATCCCAAAATGAAATTGATTTCATTTTGTCCAATACAACATTATTGTTCAACGATGTGTTAGTCTTTAAAGTTTTAATATTATTATCTGCTGTAACTAAATTTGTGATTAAAAGAATTAAAACTGTTATCAAGATTTAATTTTCAAATAAAAAGATTTAAAAAATATATTAATAGACTTTTTTAAAAATTATTTTTTAGTCCGAAGAATTTAAAAAAAAAAAAGAATTTAATTATTGTTAAGCAAAATCTGATAGTAAGAAATCATTACATTTTGGAACTAGAATTACTTACATAAAAATTGTTGTAAAGAAAGTTTAAGTATTTTTCTTCTCTGTATAAGAGTGATAATTGTTTTTTAAAATAGGGAAAAAGGGATTTGATAAACGAAATCCAAGATGTATTATTGATAAGTTGAGATAAAAAGTACAATTTTGACTATAAAAAATGGAAAGTCATCAAGAGCGATTGTTTAGCAATTAAAATAGTAAAGCAGGTTGTCAGTGAATTAAGGCATTTTCATTTATAAAAATGTGTAAAAGGAAATACTTTTCAAGTAAACAGAATAATATTTGGGTTTGTTATTTTACAAAAAGATGTTAGAAAAAAATTCACTAACATATTATGTAAGAGAGAAACAGTTCTATACATTATGCTTGAGTAATCAGTTATTACCAGGCGGTAATGCATATTAAAATTTGATTCCCAGATTTGAGTCCAACTTTGTCTTTATCAATGAGGATTGGAATTTTAAGCTAGAAATAATACAGTTATGCATTTAGCAACCAACTTTAACTCTATTTTGCTATTGGAATTAAAAAAAAACTGAAATCCAAAACATAAGGTTTTGAACCCATTAATCTACTTGAATATTTATATACATTTTATTCCAGGTCAATAACCATATATTTTAATAACCTTGGACCTCTAATAATTATAGGCACTTTTCTTTCTGGCTAGGAAATCTTCTATTTCTTTAGCTTAAAAAATATATAATAAAATATGAGTAGTTTTTGAGAAATCAGTGATTATTATATAGAAATGGAAAACTGTGATTGAGAATAGGATTAAATGCACCACCACCTGGTAATTACTGATTACTTAAGCTTACTATAGGTGATACTGGAGTAGAAAGTTGTTTTTGTTTATTATGTATTGTGTAGCTAAAAAATTTAATAATTTATTATTAAAATTTTATGTTGAAGATTAAAGGAAAAACTAGAATTTATTCAGTCAAGAGAGAGATAGGATTTAGAAACAAACTTTGAGTCATAGATCATCTTCATGTAATACATGAAATAATTTTAAAATATAAAGTTTGTTAATGTATTTGGCTTCTATTGATTAAAAAAAAAACTTGATTATTATTAAGAAAATTTATGAAATATTGAAAAAAAACTTGATTATTATTAAGAAAATTTATGAAATATTATTTTATAATATAATCTTCAATAACTTCTTTTCCTCTTTCCTTCTTTATTTTTGCTTTTCTAATATATAACATATAATAACCACATTCCACTCTTGACACTTTGAAGCAAAATATATTTATTTATTAATATTACAGTTTCGACTGTTCCTAGCAGTCTTCGTCAGATCTTATTATCTACTGCAAGAACAGTCGAAACTGTAATATTAATAAATAAATATATTTTGCTTCGAAGTGTCAAAAGAATGGAATGTGGTTATTGTATGAAATATTATTTTAATAAATAGACTTGAAATTATAATAATTATAATAAGTTGATATGTTAGTAGAAAAAATTATGACAAAAAAAGAATATGCTCATGCAATTCAGTTTCTCTAAAGTTGTTTTTAGCAACTTTAGGAGTTTTAAAATATTTAAATTAGAAAATGTCAGCTCTCAGAAATAATTACCTTAGATTTATGGATGGTGTTAGATTTGCAGCAAAATCAAATGATTTATTAAGGAAAAGATTGAAAATAAATTTTAAGAAAACTACATATATACTTAATAGTAAGTGGTATGTTTCGTACTAATATTTAAATTTAAACCCAATAATTATGGAAGTAAACAACATATTCATTACTCCAGAAAAAGAAAAGAGATAAGGCAAACAGAGTATATTTAGAGAAATATATTTAATATATGGCTAACAGATAAAGTTAAGGTAAATAAGAGTAAAATTAATTAGGATGTTATTGAAAGAAAGTTAAATGAATTTAATATAAATGGTAAGAAATATTTGCTTAAAATAATCAATAGAAATTAATTGCATAAAACAAATAATAAGAAATTCTGCTTGATAAATGATAAGAGAGATTTACTAGTAAGAATTATTTGCATAACGCAATTGAAGACAAAAAAGACTAATTAAAAATACCAGAAGGGAAAACAGACTGATTAGTATCTGAGGAAATAAGATAGTGATCCAGAATTAAAATCAGAACACCCAAGGGAAATCAGTGAGAGATATAAATAGCATTTACAGAAAAGTGCAAGGGTTTTTTTCCCCCCTTGGCTTTTTAGATGTGCTTGCTTATTTCATTATGAATTTAGTTAACTGGGAACTGTTAGTACTGAGTATTTTGGAACCAACTGGAATTAGAACAGGCTGAAAGAAACTAGTGAGAAGCTGTTTGGAAGATAGGAGGTTTGTGCACCGAGGGAAGCAATCAGAGATGCCTCTGAAAGTACCGACAGTTAGATAGGGACTAAAGCAGATCATCCAGATCTTATTTTATTTTTTTACAACCTAATGGACTCTATAGGAAGAAACAAGAACAAACTGTGAGTATACACATTTGCTAAATTTGTACACTACCAGATTTGAGCGATAGACTGTGAGGTCAAAGTTTGATCCAATAGTAGGTATATATATAAATAGAATTTTATTTGTTTGTGTGCAGAGTGATCATTATTGCTGTTAATAATACTTTGTTATGAGGTTCAATATCAAATGCATTTAGTTACCATTGATAGTTCCTTAATTTTATCATTATTCAATTTTGTTAGTTATTAATTTCCTTTGTGTTGATGATTTTGTTGGTATTCATATAATATATATATATGCAAATACATAACAAAAGTTGGTGCAGTCACTATCTTGAATCTAAGTATAGTGAAATAGTTTTAAAGGCTTAGTAATAGAATAGAAAATCTATAATAACAGAGTTGTGTCAGTCAGTGATAGGAGAATTTAATATTAGTAATGCAAGTCAGTGGTCGTTGTACACCACACATTTAGAAAATTTTTTTTTGTTAAAAGAGATTAGGGATATAAAAGAAAGTCAGTGTCTGGTAATAGAGAGAATAGAGAAGATAGAAAAAAGGCAACAAGAACTAAAACAAGAGCTAAGAAAATGGAAGTTTCAAAATAAACAAGATCTGAAAGAGAAGGTTAAGAAAATCAATAGTAAAATAATAGAGCAAGTAATAGGGGATGTGTTGGAGGATAGATCCAGACAAAACCTGCTCGCCAATATTGAGGGAAATTGCGAAGAAATTATTAAAAAGGGAGTGGCCCATAAGCTCATTATAGAGCAAAGAGCAGCTTGTAGTAAGGAAAATGATAGTACAATGAAAATAGGTACTAATGATAGCAGTGATGATATTGACAATGCAAGGAAAGATTATCAAACCAAGTTCTTGTTACAGGCGGAAGTCTGCAATAAAAAAGTAGATATGGAAATAAACAGTGGGTCAAGTATCTCAATAATTTCAGAGGAGTTATGGAACCAAATTAAAGTGGAAAGTGTAGCCATGGAAATTTGTAAAATAGTTATCATGGCTATAGATGTAAGCAGGAATGAATTAGAAATAATAGACTATGTGATAGATTTGATAAAATACTGCAATAAAACAGCTAATTTACCTATATATATGGTACAGACACAAGTCAGTGTGCTAATAGGGTGAGATTGGTTTAAAAAACTAGGAGTAAATATTATCATTAATACTGTTAGCAACTCGTCAATGGGACAAGAAATATAGCAATTTTTCCCAGTATTATTCACAAAAGATTTAGGGCTGATAATGTCAAATCCAGTGAATATTGAATTAGTAGAAGAAGACAACCCAATTATTTATAAAGCTAGGAAAATACTGCTAGCACAGAGAAAGTGGAGGAAAAAATCAGCTCATTAGTGAATGAAGGCATATAACTCAGATTGAATCGGCGGATTGGGCAATGCCGATAGTAGTTATTACAAAGCCCAACAACCAAATCAGAATCTACTAGGATTAAAGAGTGATGGTTAATAAATACCTAAATAAAGGAGCATTCCCAGTTTCTAATGTAAGGGAAGTGCTGGCTGGATTAACAAATTCCAAATTTTTTTGCCAAGTTAGACCTAAATTCCGCATATCACCAGATTGAGGTAACAGAAAGAATGGCAAAAATATTAACTTTAACAATGTCTTCCAGATTGTTCAGGAACAAAAGACTTCCATTTGGAATCATTATGGCCCCTAACATTTTCCAAATAGATCATATTTTAAATGGGCCAACTGTGGAGTAATACTATACTATGATGACATACTTACCACAGCAGCATCAATAAAAGATTTAAGAGACAGACTTTAGATAGTGTGTGAAAGACTAAGTAGGTCAGGTGTTAAACTGAATGAAGAGAAATATATATGGCAAACACAATAATTAATTTTCTTGGGGCACATCATCTCTGACAAGAGGAAAAAAACATGCTCGGAAAAGATTAAAGCAATAAAAAATGCAGATACACCTAAAAACATAAAACAATTGCAAGTGTTTTTAGGACTACTTAACTTTTTCAAGCTTTTTTTTAGAAAACTAAAGCAATGGCAGCCAAATCATTATATGATTTACTGAGGAAAGATCAAAAATGTTTAATGGATGGAGATACATGACTTAGTGTTTGAAAAGACAAAAGTACTACTGATGTCAGATCAGCTTTTAGTCCGATTTGATAGTGACAAAAAACTGCAAATTACTACCGATGCATCAGAATACGGGGTAGTAGCAGCGTTATCCCACTCCAGTAATAAGGGAGAAAGACCAGTGGTGTATACTTTGCACACATTTGCTAAAACAAAATCACAAAGCATTGACTGTAATTTTTGCAATTTTTGTAATTTTGAAATATTTACAGACTATAAACTGTTATTGGGCATTTTGGCTCATGATGAATTAACACCAGAACACATAAGCCCAAGTTATGTTACTCAGGTGGAATATGTTAGCCGCATATGATTACCATCTAAGTTACAAAAAGGAAAAAGAGATCACACACGCCGAAGCTCTGTCAAGATGCTTGGATAAATTAGAGCCAGTAAACACTAAAATAGAAGTAAATTATATAAACAGTATAAAAGTCTAAGAGAGTAAACAGTCGAACAATGGACAAAATAAAATCAAGGATACCAGATACTAATAAAATGAATACGGGAAGATTGGACAAGACAAAACCATTATTTGGCCCAAGGCTTTTGGTATAATAAGGAAAAATTATCAGTATGTAAGGACTGCATAATAATGAAAACACATAAGCCCAAGTTATGTTACTCAGATGGAATATGTTGACCGCATATGATTACCATCTAAGTTACAAAAAGGAAAAAGAGTTCACACACGCCGAAGCTCTGTCAAGATGCGTGGATAAATTAGAGCCGGTAAACACTAAAATAGAAGTAAATTATATAGACAATATAAAAGTCTAAGAGAGTAAACAGTCGAACAATGGACAAAATAAAATCAAGGATACCAGATACTAATAAAATGAATATGGGAAGATTGGACAAGACAAAATCATTATTTGGCCCAAGGCTTTTGGGATAATAAGGAAAAATTATCAGTATGTAAGGACTGCATAATAATGAGGCATAAGACGATGATACACTCCTACAGGATGAAATATAGTTTTAGAATTATTTCATAAGGGCAATCTAGGAGTGCTGTGATGTGATGATGTGGTGAGAGTCAAACGGAGATTGCGCTGCCTGCAAAAAATTATTCACAACAGTCCAAGTCAACTAGACCATGGGAAAGACTTCATATAGATCACGCCAGCCCAATCACAGAAAATTGATTTTAATAATAGTGGATGCTTTTGTGAAATGGTCTGAATGCCATGAAGTGAAAAATACCAGCGCAGAAGAAACAATCAAGTGTTTCAATAAACTTTTTGCAACACAGGGATTGCTGGAGACTATAATATCTAATAACATGGCAGATGTTTACCGATTACGCACTGCAGCAATATTTTAGCGATAATGGAATTCACCATATTAATACCCCCATACCATCCCCACAATCATATGATATTGAAGTTTATCTTTAATCCACCCAAAAAACAATGAACCATGTCAAAACAAGTATAATACTTATGAAAATTTAAATTCAAAATAGGAACAGCAGTCTGGATTAGACGCATGCTAAGCTAAATCTGTATTAAGGGAACAATACAAAAGATATTGTCTAACCATATTGTGTTAATTAAGGCAAAAATGAATTGCAATATAGATACCATGAAAACCATATTAGGTCTCGGCAAACAACTAACACTCATGATTTTGAAGTTATTAAAATAGAAGCAGAAGGAAAAATGTGCTCCCCAAAGATTGATGTACAAGAAAGCCATCCCACAATAGAAGAAAGAACAATGGAAGATGAAAAGTCAGATCCACAGACTGAAGTGAAAGATGTACCGAAAGAGAAATCATCCAGGCCAGTTTGCGAAAAATTACAAAATTATGTCTAATCAAATTAAACAGGGGTTTTTCTGGAGTGGTGAGAGATGGTATCTTTTGTACTAATATTTAAATTTAAATCCAATAATTATGGAAGCAAACAACATATTCATTACTCCAGAAAAAGAAAAGAGATAAGGCAAAGAAAGTATATTTAAAGAAATATGTTTAATAGATAGCTAACAGATAAAGTTAAGATGAATGAAAGTAAAATTAATTAGCATGTTATTGAAATAAAATTAAACGAATTTAATATAAGTGATAAAATATATTTGCTTAAAATAAATAATAGAAATTAGTTGCATAAAGCAAGTAATAAGAAATTCTGCTTGATAAAGGATAAGAGAGATTTGCTAATAATTATTTATGTAATGCAATCGAAGTCGAAAAAGTCTAATTAAAATTACCAGTGGGGAAACAGACTGATTGTTATCTAAGGAAATAAGATAGCAATCAAGAATTAAAAACAGAATGCCCAAGGGAAATCAACGAGAGATATAAATAGCATATATAGAAAAGTGCAAGGGTTTTTTTTTTTTGGCTTTTGCAGATATGCTTGCTTATTTCATTATGAATTTAGTTAACTAGGAACTGTTAGTACTGGGTATTTTGAAACTGACTGGAGTTAGAATATTGACTGAGAAGCTGTCTGGGAAGAAACGGATAGTTCATGCATCGAGGAAGCAATTCCAGAGACCATGCCTCTGAAGATACCTACAGCTGACTAAGGACTAAAGCAGATTGCCCAGACTTTGTTTTGTTTTTTCATGCCTAATGGTCTCTGTAGTAGGAAACACAGTATAAATTGTGAGTATACACACCTGTTAAATTTGTACACTGCCAGATTTGAGCAATAGACTGTGGAATCCCCCAAGAGTTTGACCCAACAGAAATATAAATAGGATTTTATTTGTTTGTGTGCAGGGTGATCAGTATTGCTGTTAATAATACTTTGATGTGAGGTTCAGTACCAAATGCATTTAGTTACCCATGATAATCCCTTATTATTAATTTGTTGTTTTAAATTTTGTTTGTTATTAATTTCCTGGGTGTTACTTATTTTGTTAGCATCCATATAATATACGTATATGCAAATACACAACAGGAAGAAAGTTGAAAAAATATATAATTGTGTTTACTAGATTAATTGTTAAGTAAAATCGAAGAAATAAATAGATGAATCAGTTAATGCATATAAAAGGGAAGATATAAATATAATTTATCCAAACTTCAAACACTTTTAGCAAACTTTATTTGTACATACACCTACGTTTCGACTGATCTGCAGTCTTCTTCAGAGCTATGATATAATGAACAAAATAAAAAAACGATGTCTAGATAGTGGGATTGATAACAAATATGTGGGAGAAACAAAAAATTCTATAAAAACAAGACTAAAACAACATATAGCAGATAATAAATCACCAATATATATACATACAAAAGAAACAGGACACAAATTTACACAAAGTTCAATAAAAATGAAGTTATATATAAAAAGTATTAAAGAAAGGAAAATAAAAGAAGCTATATTAATAAGAAAGATAAAACCAGAATTTAATAGAGATTCTGGGATTAGGATGAGATTGGTATAGTTATTAAATAAGATATATAGAGGTAAATATGTAAAGAGATAATTGTTAATAAATAAGTTGGGGATGATAAAAAATGGTTAGGTTAAATACGAATATAAATTTGGGTATATTTACAGATATTAAATAATAATAAATAAATAAATTAATAAACTTAGCATAATATTTACATATAAAACAGTATAAAATTTTTTTATAAGAATTATATAAAAATAATGATAAAAGTTAAAATATATAAAATAAAAAAATATATATGTAAATAAAGTTGTAGGGTTTATATATATAAAAACATATAAAGAAGTATAATATAAATTTATGAGTATTATATAATAAAAGTTAAAGTGTAAAAAAAATATATATATATAAATAAAGAGTTGTAGGGGATATATATTTAGTTTAAATAATATGTAATAGAGGGAGCTAGGGTATAAGATAATTTTTTGAAAAAAAACGATTTTTCATTATTTTATTTTGAAGATCAGAATAGCCTTAGTAAGTGTAAAGATTATAAAGTTTATAGGTTTTAAATATTCAGCAATAATAAATATAAAATATTAATTTTAAAAGAAGAATGAGTAAGAAAATAATAAATATGATTTAAAATTAAAAGAATTTTAGTTACTAATCATAAAGTTTAAGTTTATGAAGAATACAGATAATTAGTAGATTGTTAATAATAATAAAATAGATAATATTTAGATTAATAGTTGTCCTTGAATGTATATATGTATAAAGTTAAGAATACACATATATAATTTATATTTATTTTTCATTTATGTAGTACATTTTATTTTATATTAATTGTTTTATTTGGGTTTGATTATTTATTTCAGGTTTTTAATATATATATATTTTTTATTGTTTAAAATTTTTTTTATGGTGTTATTATATAGTTGTTTTTTTATTTTGTTCATTATATCATAGCTCTGAAGAAGACTGCAGGTCAGTCGAAACGTAGGTGTATGTACAAATAAAGTTTGCTAAAAGTGTTTGAAGTTTGGATAAATTATATTTATATGATATTACGGCAAACATAAAGAAAAGTGTGATTTTGGTAATATTTAAAAGGGAAGATATAAATAGAAAAATTAAAAAAGTATAGAATATTTTATGTAGACTTACTATTTCAATTTAATAAAACATATCATTGCACTTAAAATCTTTTAATCAGTATAGTTTGCCTATTGTGAAATATGGATTTTAAAATTCTAAATGAAACAAAAAGTGAATGAAATAGAAAGAATTACGAAAAAGAATAATAGTTAAATAATAAGAAGGAATAGAAAGTATTGAATGGTTTCAATTCCAAATAGACATTGATATCATTGTAAAAATTAAAGATTACAAGTGGGATTCAGTTGGTCATATCTTGGCCAAGTTCTATTTTCAATCAGGATGATAATAAGATATTTTATTTTTATGGGAAAGAAAAAGTGGTGACACATGTTTCTGGAGAAGTATAGGATAAGTCAATGACTGGAAGTCAGTTATCAGTGGCTAATAAAAATTTGCTCAATAATCTTAACTATATGAATCAGAAACTGTGATGTACCCAAATAATCTACAGCAATAAATTTTCAAATAAACATAATTTATGCATTAATTTTACAAAATGAACATAAGCATTTATTTTTATATAGCACTATGTTTACAATTGTATTACATTTAAATATCAGCCTTTCAAGCTAATTGTGCATGCACTTTTCACAATTAGCTTGAAAGGCTGATATTTAAAATGAACATAATAAAAATATTTTAATACAGCCTGTTATAAACTGATATTTTATGAAACTAAATTGCCATGTTTATAATACAATATGACATTACTCTTTGCATTTTATTGTTTCCTAATTTTAACTAATCCATGATTGTAATGCATGAATAATAAATTTTATGTAAAGATGAAAATAATGTGTGCAAAAATGTTCATTTATATGCATATGCTTTTGTTTATATTTAGTAAAGTTTTAAAATATATTTATTTTATTTTAGTTCAATGGGATCTCGTTATTCAGAAGAATTACTTGCCTTTGGAGGAAGTAGACCAGCTGTCGAACTAGTACAGAGTAATTAAACTTTTATTGAATAGTTTTATTTATTTTCTAAAATTTTAAGTAGTTGTTGTCATTTTGTGCTCAGCAGTTTTGATAAACAGTTCAGGATTATTTACAATAATTGTTATCAATGTCAGTATAAATTCATTTTTATTTGTTATCTGACAAAAGATAGATTTCACATAGAAAATTTTTTTGCATGTATAACTTATTTGCTTTTTGAGATAATCAATTTCTTATTTTTCTTTTTATTATCCATCATTGTTTCCAGGATGTTTTCACAATTCCTTTATATATTTAATTCAGTTATTCTTCCACTCCATAACTTTTTTAATCAATATTCTTTTTTTTTTTTTTTTTTTGAGACTTCTTAGTGTTTCTGTATTGAATAATTATAATTTGGCAGTTTTTGATATCCAAGAATTGAAAAGAAGACTAGAATTCTAGATTAAATTGATATAATTTTCATTAAGAAGGAGGAATTTAGTTCAATCAATTAGACGAAAATAAGCAATTGTCAAGTCAAATGCAATAATTACTATTATTAGCTTGTGTTCAATGATTGTAATTTAAAGTTTTTATTTTTCATTAATGAAATGTTTTTTCTTAATATAACTATTGGAAGTGAATGGTAAGATTGATATAGTAATTGAAAAAATCTTGGTGTATGTTCCTGTTGTGTTTGGCTTCCAAACCAACAGAAAAAGTAATGATAAACTACTCAACAATTAATATGTACAATTTATTAGTTACAAAAATATACACACATTAATTAATCATAATATAAATATAGTTTATACAATTAATGATGAGTTAGTCATATGAGTGATGGAACTCCCAGCTATATGGTTAGCCTGCCTCACGAGTTCAAGTAAGACTCTTCTGGCTGTACTGGACAGCTTGCCTCAAGTTGGCTCTAGTTCAGACTCTTCCAACTATACTCAGACAGCTTGTCTTGGGTCGAATGCAGTCATAGCAGTTTCCAGTCCCAGGTGGACTTCCTCACTGCGGAGACATATCAGTAATGACTCGTGAAGGCACTTGCTGTAGGCAGAGGTTTTATTGAGAGCATGTTCAGGTTGACAGAAGATAATGCTCCCTGATTTGCCTCAAAAAAGCTATTTATTGTTAGATCTCTTACCTTACTGATACACTCGGATTCAGAGCGTGAACCCCATTAGGTAGCAACCAGGTGCTAGCCAATTGGGCAAGGAATCTGGATTAGTCCACTTCTGAAGACAATCCCTCCCCCTGGCTAAAATTAGCCCTGTAGAACATAGTCATTGAGATGCACTGGACATCATATTGTCCGCTTTGTTTGTGCTCCCATTTATTGCTGTTCCTGGCTTCTTCATAAACTTGTAAGGATGTGGGATAATCTTATTTTTGATAGAATTGGAGTATGTCTTAGTTGAATAAAATGTAATTATATGTGTGTCAATGTTTTTTTTTATGGATATTGTTTCACTTACATACTTTATCAAATGCCTAGATGTAATGATTATTGCAGGGAAGTATTCATATACTGTAATAAATTCCGTTAAGTTATTAAAAACAAACATGTCGATAGTATTAGTAAAGGTTTGGATATAAATATTATTAAGTTGATTTTCACAACTTTCTTGGTAATAATATATTGAACATAAGCTTGGGGGATGATCTAGATCAAAGATTTCCATAATTGTTAGCTTTTTGGAATAAATGGGATATGAAAGTTGCTTTGTTAATTAGGGTTTATTGTATCATTTGAAACTGAACATCAAGAATATAGAAGATGAAACTGTCTTTGCTTATTGCATTTATAATTATAAATTTTGTTGTTAGGTGTAGCTTAAATGATGAAGTGATTCCAATGTTGAGTGGATCTGCTTCATTAATAATAGAAAATATCTACATAAATGTAAGCTAGAAAAAGCTGATGGAAGATGTTTGCTACATGAAAGCTTCTGGGTAGAAGAATTTTTAAGGGTTGTAAGTGATCTGACTAGTTGAGGGAAAACACTGATTTTTTGCATATTGATATAGTTATAAAATGTTATTAAGTTAGGAGAAATGAAGAGTTTAAACTGGTCTAGTAAGAATGAAGAAGTATCTGATTTTTTTAAGGATAGGACATTGGGCTTTTTTTATTAAAAGATTTATTTTTCTGGTTTTCTCTGGGAGTCTTAGTATTTCTTGAGGAAGAGTAGCTTTTGGGGAGTGGGTTACCTGAAAATACTTTTCCAATATCGAAGAACCTTGAAGTAGACTTACTTTCTTTGATTTGGCAGCTACTTTTTTTAATAATAAAGGCTTGGATTTGACTAAAAATTGAAAGAATTAATTGTGATCAGGAGACGATTTTTTTTTCTTTACAATATGTTGCAGTTAGAGGAATATTACTGTCCATACAGTCACTAGATATTAATATGATTTTAACACTTTCAGGGTTTGTTTCATCACTAAACAGAATAATATTTTGGTCTTGATTATGTGTGCAATACTTTGAGACTATCAGGGTTTCCAGGCTTCCATAAAACATGATATAGAAGTTGACACAGTTGTCACATTATGCACATTTAGTGGTATTATAATCAGTAGCTGAATGGCCTATTTGGTAGTCTAGGTTTGTAATTTATGTGGATAGTATAGAAAATATAACTAGCATATCTATATAGAATAGGCTGTCATCTGTTTTCCTAGGTTGAAGTTTTTTAAAAAAAATTGGAATATCAATCACCATTGTTACTAATAAATCATTTTAATTTTAAGAATATGGCTATACCATGCATAATGTTTAAAAAAAATTTACTTATAAAAGTACATAGTTGGATGTATTGGTTTTCATTTATGACTGAGTTTAGATTTTGAAAATGTGCTCAAAATATCTATTTGCAAGAAAATTCTTAGTAGGGAATAGTGAAACAAATTTACTTGCATCATCTGAATCAGCTCTCTCTCTACTGCTTTCAAATAAACATGGGAAATCAAGTTTCTATGTTGAAGGATGTGAGAATATTGATATTTCAGAAATATGAGTGTAGTTAATAGCATCCCTCAAGTATGTGTTTAATAAATGTTAGATGTAAAATTACATTTTAGGATATTATCAAAAATATTAAGAGAAAGTTTTGGTAGTTTTAATTTGAGACTGATTATTTACATGTGAAGTGTTAGTTGGTATTAATAGTAGAACATAGAATATGGACCCTGGCAAAGTGTTGTTGAGCACAGCCGTTCAGAAGGAATATTTTGGACAGATTGAGTTAGCTACCTTTGTGAACTTCTCAATATGATCGGTTAGATGCAGGATCACATTTGAAAAAGGGACTAATAATTCAATAGAAGAACTTTTTATTAAAACCTTGCAGAATATCAGTGAAGATGATAAGCTGACCTGTCACCCCTGGCTGGCTGAACAGACTTGGGGCCAGACCAGACTGTAGTTTCATCCTTCCAGGCCATGCAATATCAGGGTTTGCCTTCTCGGTGATACGGATACCTTGTCATCTGGCTCTAACATGTAAACCTTGTACATTTGTTTATCTTTTTATATACCTGCTTTCTTTTCTTGTGCATTGACCTAATGTGATTAATAAAATTTGATTTTTGAAAGTAGAATATGATTAATATCATCAGAATTACAAGTACATTTTTTTTCTACTGCCTTAAAATTAATATATTTGTATTTTGTGTTCTTTAATATCTGACCTATAAAAACAGAATATTGTCATTTAATAATAGTATTTTTAAAGAAGGTTGGAATTGATATTGCTTTTAATCAATTTTGATATTTGTTTTATTGCAATAATTTTTTTTTTCTAAAAGTCAGATTTGATTTTTGGCAAATATAGAGATATTTATCTTCTTGATCATAATAGCTGAAGTAGACTTTTATCAAAGTTAGCTTGTATTAGTGTTCTTAAGGAATGTTGTGCTGAAAAGTTTTTGAATAGTGAAGATTCTAAATCAACAGAATTAGATTGTATTATGCCTAGTGACCCAATCATGATTTCTTTTTTTTACTGCAAATTATTAAAAATATGTTTTTATTATAATCATTTTTTCCATTTAAAGAAAAATTTAATAATAATGAAAATTATAACTTTTTTAAAAGTTGGGCCAAAAATAATATGCCTTTCTATAGCATAATGTGCGTTAAAAATTAATGGATATATTTTGTTTATGAATTTATTTAAATTTTTTGGGAGAAATTTTTTTTGTCTAGATGGTGAGATGAGGAATTAGAAGTAGATGAATCCTATTCAATACATAAGTACTAATATTACTCACTTAGGGAAACACAGATAAGGATTTTAAAATGATGTTCAACAACTGTTTATAACAACGGGAAGCATAAGGGTCATTAACTAATGGAATGCTAAAACTTCTAAATATAATTTAAACTAGCTTTCCAGCAGGAAATTTTTTTTTTAAGAATTTTAATAAATAATTGCCTACTGAGTTAGTCTGTGGTCATTTGCACCAGTAAATAAAGGGATTCCTCCTTGGAAAAATTGTAGTTTATTTTTCCAGTTCAACAAAAATTGATCAAAACATAGTTACTGCATATATTGCAAACATTTAAAAATTTTGAGCAATCAACTTAAAATTTGTAATTGGGGGACTCATTTTTTCACTTTGAAAAAAACTAAAAATTCTATGAAACTATTAATGATGTTACAATAGTTACGTTGTTTGGCATCTGGCTATCTGAAAGGAAAATCCCATAATTGCTGTAAAAATTTTCAAGTTTACATAGCCTGAATTTGGACCCAAGTTATGGGCATGGCAGATGACTGCATTATCTTTGTCTCACAAAGTTCTTTTTAATGAAGTAATTCTACGCATCAAACTTTTTACTTTATATGTTTTAACAAATGTAAAATATATTGTATATTTCAAGATTTATAAAACAAAATTAATATTATCATTATTGCAACAAAATGCATAGTAATTAGATAAATTCGGATAAAAATATCCAAAATTTACTTTGATTCTGTAAACTTATTATTTACTGATCACAAGAAAAATAACTGATATTGAATTTTTCACATTACTAGCAAAATTTCTATTAGCAAGTAAATATTCTAAAATATCTGTTTTAAGTTCATTAAAATATACTTATTATATATAATACATTATAGAGTTGAAACTTGAATGAGTGTATTTAAGTGACTTCTATTTCTACATGTTTTAATTAAGATATAAGATGTTTTAAATAATAATCAAATTTTGAATTGAAATCTGTAGCAGCATAAGATTCACAGGACAGTTTCAAAAAAAGTCCCTTCAACTTAGGCTAGCCATATTATTAAAGCAGATTTTACTTCTTTTTTGTTAAAATATGAAAGCTGAAATAATCATACTCATTGAATGTCATATTTTTATATTTATCATACACACATAAATAAGTATATTTTAATTAGCAAGAATTTATAATCAAGTTTTTTTTTTTTTTTTCAAACTTTATTATTAATGTGATGCACATTTAATGTTTAGTGGTTTAATAAGCACATTGTTTATAAAAAAATGAAATTAATTATAATTGCTTATCTAGAATATAAAACCAATAAAACATCACATGATCACCATTTCCTATGCATATACAAGTTGTTATTAACAATAGCAAATTCTCCATACAGTAGTGCCATCCGGTGTCAGCCTTAGTAATCAAGGAATGCAAGAAGATTTTTGCATAAAATCCCATATGGCTTTTGTCATTGAGGATCTTTGAATCTAAGAGCACTGCACCTAAATCTAAGACTAATGCAACCTTCGAGCAGCCACCTTTTACCTATTTAGTTAACCTGCCTACATTGATTACTAAGGCTTGCACTGGGTGGTACTACTGTATGGAGAGTTTGTTACCAAAAATAAGTAAGATAGAGGAAAAGGTAAAGGATGTAGAAGCAAAATTGAAATCGTTAGAGATGAATGAGCAGTTTAAGGAATTAATATAATAGAAACAATAAGGAAGAACTAGGTAAGGAAGTCCAGAAGGTGTAAGAGAATGTTAAGGATGAAGTAGGGAAAGTAAACTGAGACAGTATTGATGGGTGACTCGCTAATTAGAGAATGTGGAGATGTAATTGCAAGGAAAAATAGAAACACTTATGTAAGAATATGTTTGTCTGGAGCTAGAATTAGGGGTATTACAGATAAGGTAAAGAAACAAGGCAGTAGAGATGTTTATGTTTTGGTAGGGACAAATAATTTGTCAGTGCAATTGGAGAGAGTAATGGACGAGTACAAAGAAGTGATTAGTAATTTGAGTAAGATTAAAGGAAGAGTGGGAATAGTTGGATTATTACCCAGATTCGACAATAGGTATATATCAGATAAGGCATGTTCTATAAATGAGAGATTGAAAAAATTATACCAGAGAAATAATGTTATGTTTGTGGAGGTATAGGATTTTATTATTATTAAGAGGGAATTGTGTAGTAAAGGTGGATTGCACTTAACAAAACAAGGAAGTGAAGTATTAGGGAGCTGAAAGATATTATAATTTGGAAAACTGTAAGAAATAAACAAAGTGTAGCTGATTTAGATATAAATGTAGATGTGGAGAGGGAATGGGTCTATAAAATTAATGATAAGCAACTACTTACAAATGTAATAGAGAAGCAAGTGTAAAAAAATTTATAAAAAGGTAGTAACAAAAGAAGAAATTGTTAAAATTGAATATGCAAGATAATAGAAGACCAGAAAAGTGGCTAGAATTAAACAAAGCAGTTAAAAATGAAGAGCCTGAGGTATTAGCAGTAGTAGAAACATATCTAAGAGAAGAAGAAGAACCTAAACTGGAAGACTTCATATCAAAAGGTATAAATAGAAAAGAAAAAAGGGGTAGTGGTATAAGAGTTATGTCAAAAAAATATTTAAATACTGTTAAATATCAAGAGATTGGGAAAACAAGAATGGATGTTGGCTATATTGTGTATAGCTATCAAACTATAATGGAGTGGAACAGTAGCATATATGAATGCCTACTTAAGGATATACAAAGTTTCAAAAAAAGGGGGAAATAATGGTTATAAGAAATATGAATGGGCATATTGAAGAAATTGATGACATGGATAACAAGAATGGACAGTTTTTGAAAATTTTTTGTCAGAGAGTGAATTTGATTTGAGCATTGAAAATTTATTGAATATTTATGAGGGACAATACACATGGTCTAGAAAAAATATATTTCATATAATAGATTGTGTATTAGTAGAGAAAGAGGGAATGAATAAAGTACAAAAAATGAAAGTGTTTGATGATGAAGAGAAAGTATGTAATTGTGATCATAATTTCTTTATAATAGAAATGGTTAGTAATATGATGGGAAATAATAATAAAAATAGAAAGAATACTGAAATATGTGGATGGAGAATGAATGGTAAGAATGAGTTAGAAGAATATAAAATAAAAATTGAAGAAATCATGGAAGAGTTTGTTGGGGATGAATATAAGGACTGATGTGGTAAAGTAGAAATAGTGGAAAATAGGATTTTAGGTGAGAATATTCAGAAGAATAAAAGTAACAGAAAAGTGAGAATTAGTAAAAGTGTAAAAGAGAGGAAAAAAATATGCAGAGAATATAAATGTGCTGTTAAAAACAAAGAAAGTGAAAAAGATGTTACTTTAAAAAAAGAATTTCGCTAAAATAGATAATTATAGAGAGAGAATGAAATTAAATAGTAAATTATTGGAGGATATTAATAAAAATGGAAGAGATGGGAGTAAAAAAAATTGGAAATATATTAAAAGAAGGAATATAGGGAAGAGAGAAATAATATTACTAGATGATGAGAAAAAAGAGTGTATCTCTAGAGAAGAATTGGAGACAATCTTAAATAAGTCTGTAATGGATATAGAAAAGATGTTAGATTTTAAGGATAGAGTGATAACAAACAAAGCATATAGTAATGGAAATATTAGGTTTACAGAAAATGAATTGATTGAGGCAGGGAAGAAATTGAAAAGTGGAAAGGCAAGAGGTTTAAATGTATAAGCAGCAGAGATGTTGATGAATTTAGGAAATAGGACAAAGTTAAATCTATTATCATGTTTTAAGAAGATGGCACAGAAGAGAGAATTTTCAGATAGCTGGAATAATACAAGAATAAGGCTACTATTTAAAGGAAAGGGTAAGAATCATAGAAAGTTGAACAATTATAGACCAATAGTATTAATGTTAATGTTATATAAAGTTTTTGCAAAGATGGTAGCTGGAAGGGACACAAAGTAGATGGAATAAAATAATATAGTGGAAGAAAATGCAAGTAGGTTTTCTATCAGATAAGCATATAGGAGATAGTTTATTTGTAGTCACACAACTTATAGATATGAGTAGGAATACAGGTAGATAGTTATATATGGTCTTTATAAAAATAGAGAAGGTATATAATAGAGTAAATAGAAATAGATTATGGGTAAGTTTAGTAAATTTGGGAATGAATGGAGTTAAAGTTTAGTGACTTTTATTAAGAGATTGTATTACATGCAAATATCAGCCCTTCAAGCTAATTGAGCACGCGCCTTTTGAGAGTGTTAAATAAATGAATACTTTCCTCTTCAATCCAAGATATAGTATTTATGCAGGAATAAAAAGGATCCTTGAAAGGCTGATATTTGAATGTAATATAATTGTAAACACGGCGCTAGATAAAAAAATTGCTTAAGAGATTGTATGCAAATAATTACTATATGTATCAATTAGGAAATATTGAATCAGTTAAAGTTAAAAATGGGGTGGGATTAAAGCAAGGATACCTTATGTCACCTATTTTGTTTTTGTTATATTTGAGAGAAGTGGAGAGAGCAATAGAAAGATTAGGAAGAGGGATGGATATACCATTAATAGATGGCAAGGGAGTATATACATTATCAGGTCTTTTATTTGCTGCTCTTCTTGTGAACAGAAAATAGGAAAGATACGGAAGTTATGCTGAAGACATGCGCAAAAGTTGGTAAACAGATGGCGATTAAATTTAGTGATAAATGCTGGGGAAAGAAAAGAGAAAGAATTTTTATGGGGGGGATATATAAAAATGTCATAATATATTAAATATGTCTTTTATGTGTGAGTCATTATAACCTAAATATAAAGGGTAAAATAGTTTAAAATAGCTCACTGCAGGGAAGATCAGCAACATTCACTCAAGAGTAATAGTGAAAAATGAGAAGTATATGCTATTTGTTTATTAATGTAAAAACATTTTAATTTAACGATTAGCATTTCAATCTAATTAAAATAATTTTATTCGATATTATTAATAAGGGTAAACACAAGGAAGAAAGAAATTATATATATATATGATTGAAATGACATCATATTATACTGAAATAAAAAAATTGAAGAAAAAAAAATCAGTTATTACTAATGTGTTTATACAAAACTTAAAATGTGTTAAAATAGTTGTTTAGCAAGAATCACTTTATCTATAATTGAGAAGAAAATGGAAACTGCATTGTTTTTACATTATCAACAGAAATATTTAATTTTCTCAGCAATTTATTGTTCACCATTCTAACATTGATTTTATATGTATTTCAATTAATTGAATGAGGTTTCAATATTACAAAAAAAAAAAAAAGAATAATGAAATTGAATATAATTTTTTTTATTGGAATATATCTTCAGAATGGGAAAGAAAATTGGGGATGGAATTTAGTATAAATTTCTATATTACAGTAATGAAAATAAAAAAGATCTTCATGTGTATACATCATGACTTGAATAAAATATTGGGTACTCATACTTATGACAATCCATCCTGCTTGATGTTGTTGTTCCTTCAAAAAAACATCTTAATATAACGTTACTAGGCCATTATATTTTCTTTTACTATTTTAACAAACCAAAATAAAAATAGACCACTCTTTAAAATTTAAAAAAATTTTTTTATTATTTTTCTTTTTTTTTTTTTAGATTTTCAACTAATAAACATTTGAATTTTTTGTGTCGTATTTCAGGTTCTTTTTAAAAGACATTATGTTATTTTTTAAAAATACATTTATAAAATTTTCAACACTTTTTTAATAACGTTACTTTTATTCCAGAAAATTTAAAACAGAAACAAATAAAGGAATTTTCAACTAATGAACATTTTCTTCTTTTTTTTTTACGTTGAATAAATGTTCGTTTATTTTATATTCCCAAGAGATTTTTTTTTTGGTTTTATATCTGATTTTCAAATTGAAATCTGTCTATGAACAATTATGTTAATTATGATTAAATTAAAAGTGTGTATGGTTTTTTTTTTGGGGGGGGGGGGTTAGGTTATGAGGGATTCCCTGTCATCTTTGATAGTTTGCATAGTTGAATAAAAATCTATATATTTATTGATAAATTGTAAATTTATCTTACTACTCTTCAAATTTATCTTAAGAAAATGATATGGGAGAGTAATGTTATGCAGTCATAGGGATGATGTGTGAATATGAAATGAAGTGGGTAATTGAATATCCTATATTAAAAATTAAGAAAAGTATGATATAAAATAAGTAAAGGAATATCTGGTAATAAATATGAATATGAAAATAGAATGAGTGAATGAATTTCTAATGTTAAATATGGATGAATAAAATAGAAGAGAAATAGTGTAAAGTTTAAATTCTTGATATTAAATAAATAATAAAAGAAAAATGATAGCCAGAAATTTTTAGAAATCTGCAATTATTTATATGCCATTTACTACATAAATATTTCATTTGTTTTTTATGGGAAAATATGTTAATTATTGCTGTGTCTAGCTGTTAGAGAATGCACTTCCACGAGTGCAAATATATATATAACACGCTTCCACGAGTCCCTTAGATGTTCGCTAATTACATTTATATACAATTATTACATCAATGGGCCCAAAAGCATAATAAATAATAATAAAGATCAATACAACCTTTAAGGAGTCTTAGCTGACTCTTGTCACATTTTGAGGCCAATTCTCCGCACTTGAAGTCACTGGAAAAGGAAACATTCTGCTCGAATATATATCCGTCTACACAGATGAATCTCCAAGAATCAACTGAACTCTTTCTCGATTGCTTAGTATTGAGGCAGTTCATTGTTTTCAAATACTAGCAATGATTGGCTGGAACATTGCACGTCCACTCAGGTGATTATTTCCTTATGCTACATACAGGCAATTAATTATTATATTTGCCTTTTTAATTAATTAGTTATTTTATAGATTGTCATTTATCTAAAAAAAATCCACTCGCATTCCTTTTACTGACATTTCAACTGCACTAATTAGACCATTGTTTATTTTTAGCATTTAATCTTTTTTATCTGATTTAACTATAACTTTTATTTTTCTACTTTAAAAGAATGTCTCTTTAATATTTTACTTATAACTTTTCTTTGTAAAAATTTCTACATGTATATATGTGTATGTAAGAAAATATAAACATACACATACATAACATTATTTCCCCCAAGTTCAGAGATCAATTTTTAACCGCTGAACTTAATACATAATCTTTAAGATACGTAGGTGTCTTTATTGTCCTATTGGCCCTCAGTTGTTGTTTCATATCTGCATAATTATTTCTATGTTCCCTCAGGTTTGCTCTAATATCTGACCACCAGACACAACTAAGCTCTAGTGCTTTTTCAATGCAGATGTCTCATTGACTATTATGCAGCCATTTTACAATGTGCTGCCTACCCATTGATTGGAATCAGCATACAATCTTTTTTCATAAGGCAGCCTTTGCGTACTGATAGTTGATCCTGAGCGTTCCACAGTTCTTTGTGAAGGAAAGTGGGACATTGTTTCAGCCAGCCTTCACAAATCTGCTTCATAATCCATTTGTAGCCACTGCCTTCAGCTGTCTGACGAGCTACCATTTTGTTTTTACTCTTGCTTTTAGTATGTCTTTAGAGTTTATTTGTTTCTTCTCCTGGTCATTCTGGATCTTCTCAGACTTGCTTTTGATACCTACTGGCTGCTGGAAAGGTTTTTTGTCTTTGAGTATTTCTATTTTTTTAGAGAATGATATTTTAACCCCTGTTTTGCTGAACCAGTCTTGATAATGTAGGTTTTATGGGGGCATGTACTAGTGGTAGTATAATAATTTTGCCCTGACTTTCACATATCGGCGCTTGAACAACCCCCTTTACTTTAATGGCCTTACCATTTTTATCACGTGCCTTTAGACCAGTCTTTGGTATAATCGGTCTTTTCTTAATCTTGGAAGTCACAGTATATCAATCATTACCGACATCAAAGATATGCTGCTATCACTGTTCACTTCCATGGATATGGGCTGGTCACACAGATTTAGTTGTAACATAATCTTGTCATCAATAGTGGACATATTTTTCACTTTTGTATACTGACTTCCCTGACCTTGCTGTGTGCATTTATAATTATCACTTTTCTCATTATACATTTTTTCCAAGTGCCCTCTTTTCTTATACTTATTACAGTGCTCTCTTTTAAAATAACTATTACTGGCTTTGTAACCTTTTTTCGATAGCAATAATATGTAAACCCACTTTCGCTGTTAGCTGTATTTTCATTATCATCTGACCATTTAACTGTATTTTCATTATCATCTGACCATTCTTTGCTAACTGTTTTACAAACATCAGTTTGTGATTTACTGTTGCTTTTGAACTCGGCAAATTTACGAGAATGTTGGAGCACGAGTTCATGGGCTATACCCCATTTTATAGCTTCAGTGTAATCTAAATAGGTCATGGCCAACAGTTGTTGCCATAAATTATCATTGCACATACCCGTAAGCAATTGTTCCAGCAGAGCTTCGTCTAGGAAAGATCCACAGATGCAATTCTTTACTAAATTATATAAAGCAATGTTGTAATCTTTAATACCCTCCTCTCAATGTTGGTTTCTGGCACAAAATTGCAGTCTGGCTATATGGCTTGAAGGTGGGGGGTTAAAATGACTTACCAAACATTCTTTGACGTGATTGTATGAACATTCTTCTGGAGTTAAGGGTTCTGTGAGCCTGTTTGCTATCTCAATAACTCCTTTACCCATACAAAGTACAATAACCTCTGTTGAACATACAGGGGCCAACTACTTGCCTCATTGATGTTAAATTCCCCGATTGCTACTCGCATTGTTTCGACTTTTACCCAATTTAACCATTTCTTTACTTAATGGTCCGAATTAAGACTGTGACTGTGCCAATTGCTATGTCTAGCTGTTAGAGAATGCACTTCCATGAGTGCAACTATATGTATAACACGTTTCCACAAGTGTGTTAATAATGACTCACGGTTAATTTTAAAAGTAAACTTTAAGTATGTGATCCCTTAAACATTTAGCTAATTACATATATATACAATTATTACATCAATCAGCTCGAAGGCCGAGTGTGTTAATAATGACTCACGGTTAATTTTAAAAGTAAACTTTAAGTATACGATTAGCTAATTACATATATATACAATTATTACATCAATGGGCCCGAAGGCATAATAAATCATAATAAAGATCAATACAACCTTTAAGGAGTCCTAGCTGACTCTTGTCACGTTCAGATACTAATTCTCCACTCTTGAAGTCACTATGGAAAAGGAAACATTCTGATCGAATATATATCCATCTTCTACACAGATGGATCTCCAAGAATCAACTGAACTCTTTCTCGATCACTTAGTACTGAAGCAGTTCATTGTTTTCAAATACCAGCAATAATTGGCTGATACATTGCACATCTGCTCAAGTGATTATTTTCTTATGTTTCATACAGGCAATTAATTATTATCTTTGCCTTTTTAATTAATTAGTTATTTTTATAGATCGTCATTTATCTAAAAAGAATTACTCGCATTCCTTTTAACGACATTTTGATTGACTAATTAGACCATTGTTTATTTTTAGCATTTAATCTTTTTTTTATCTAATTTAACTATAAGTTTTATTTTTGTACTTTAAAATAATGTTTCTTTAATATTTTACTTATAACTTTTTATATTTTATTTGTAACTTTTTTCTCTCTAAAAGTTTCTACATGTATGTATGTGTATGTAAGAAAATATAAACATACACATTCATAATTATAAATTACATGTGTAATAAAAGATGATAGAATGAAAGATGACAAAGTTATTATCTATTAATTTTTTAATCTAATAATAATTATTAATACTTTAATTAAGTAATTGTTAATAATTAAGGATTAAGCTTGCAATTTTTTTTCTGAAACAACAAATTCTATCAGGAAGTCATGATATTTATATTGATAAAATATTATATTAGTTATGTTTGATTTTATTAATAAATATAATTTTTAAAGTTATTCTTTTATTGATTTAAAGCCGTTTAAATTTTATTATAGTCTTATGCACCATCAGAACATTATTTGATAAACTTTTTACTATGAGCAGTATTTCTTAATAATCCTTTCATTTGTCTTTGCTTCTTCTTTTTTTTATTCCATTATAAATTATGTAATTATTATAATTTGATTCATGAGTGCCAAATTTTTTTATACTTACAACTTTGACACCAACCACTTCAAATAAATATATTAGTGATCATTATTAATCATTTATTAAACTGGAGATTATCTCTAGCCCAGATATAAACTTTAAACTTCATTTAAAGATTAATATATCTGTTTTTCACATATATATAAATACATGGAATAACTCAAATTCATTAAACTTCTCACATTGAAAAATTTGAATACCTTTGTATTTATCTGAAATGATTGGTGTCATAGTGTGAAAGTTATGAATATAGAAAATTTGGCACTTGTAAATCAATTTGCAATAATTCATTACTGAAAAATTATGAAAACATATGAAAGAGATTGAAACCTGGGCCAATTGATGAGTGCTGGTTTAGCACAAAATGTCCGTCTTGGAGGTCATTTGTATGTTTCAAAAGTATGTAGTAGAGTTTTTAAATTTATTTTTAAAATTATATATATATGTACAATACTGATGATTTTATATTCACATTTTAACATTGAAATTATATTTTTATAATTTTAATAAAAACATAGTTAAATGAATAAAAAACTACAACAGTACTACTTCTGACGGAAATTCCATTCTCAATAGCATAGTTTTTCTAATAGATTTTAGTAGCATGATCATTCTCTTGAGGATGTTTTTTTTTTTTTTACCAAAAGCACTTATTAGAATTTGTTGATTCATTCAAATTATTATTTATGCATGAGTGTTAGATAAGTTGTATTACTTCTACTTTCAATATTTTAAAAATATCCCATTTATGTGTACATATTTTTCAGATTTTCTAAGTCAGCAACTTGCTCCTGAAAGTTTGGTGCAGTCACTTTTGGATGATATTGAAGAAAGCGTGGAGTTATCTTACAAACTCATTAATTCCAAATGAATTACTGGAAACACATGCAAGAGAATTTTGTACAAATGTAAATTATGTATTTAAATAAAAAGAGAAGATATTTTTTATTGTATAATATTACTTTTCTTAATTTTGTATTTTTAATGTCAGACACTTTTATTTCATTTAATATATATTTATGTGTAACCATGACATATAACATGAGTACATTCAAACATAACACTTGATTATCATGACTAGCCACTTAATACAATTTATTCTAACATCTCAATATTAAATATTACATCATAAAATTTAATCAGATTGTATCATTAAGACTATAATCAAAAGATTGATGGTGTTTGGAGGCAAAATGATAAGAAGAGTTTCGCCATTTTTTCTAATACATTCCATCTCAATACTATAATATCTAATTAAGAAAAATGAGATCAAACAAGTAATAGAAATCATGACTAAAAAGAATTTAAGAAATGGAAGCAGAGAAGAGCAAAAAGATTACAAGTGATAGAAGCTTTCTTTCCAACTAAACAAAACTAAGGAAAATTTAATGTGTGAACAGTATGATGAAAGAGAGGGAAGAAAGCTTTCACCATTTTTATAGAGAGATGGATAAAATATTTCTGACTGATGTGAACTATATGGAAGAGTTTTAAGAAATAGCAGATAATATAGTTCTTTTGATAGAACAACCTTTTATGGAGCAAACAAAAACAATATTGAGCTCAATGAAATATGTGGTGTTTTCTGGTCAAAAAGATAGAAATAATAAAGAAAAGCAAATAAAAATGAGCCACTTGGTATAATGTGTGAAAGAAGTGATAGGGGAAATTGCAGTGTTAGTAGGATTAAGTACTACTGTTGAAAAAGTAAAGACAAGAGGAAGGAGAAATTCTTCCTATTTAACAAGATTTAATTTTTGCCAGCAAGCAATTAAAGAGCAGCACAACACAAAATACAATATCTAAAAGGAGACTATTTTTTATTTATTACAGTGATTTAGGAATAAAGGTTGAATCAAGGACAAAAACAAGAAATTCCAAGATCACTCTCATAGACTAATGAAAAAGACTGACTGAGAACTGGAAGAAATTTAAAAGTTATTGTTTTCGTAATAAGCATTTTGTGAAATTTCCAAGATCACTGATAAAGTACAGAAAAATGAATCTTAAGATATTGGATTGAAAAAATATTGTTTTTTATAATCAATATTTTGTTCCTTGTTCAATTCATTTGAGAAAAGTGGAAGTCAAACTAAAATTTCTATAATATTTAAAAGTATGTAAAGAACATATGTAGTTTGTTTTCCTGATAAACTTGTTTCTACCACAGACTATGAGAATGAATAATGGACTAGATTTAAATCTGCCTTTCATGAAAATAAATTATTAATCAATATTTATTGGTGGGGGGGGGGGGTTGATGAAACAAGAAATTCACCCAAAATATTACATTTTATAAGTCAACAAATGAAGTCTTAAAAGATATTTATAAATAATGTGTTGGAAATTAATATTACTGATAAGTGAGGAAAAAGTGTGCAGAATCTGATCAAGTAAAAACTCACGAAAATCTAGATGTATGAAAAAAGAAATTCTAAATCATCTCAAAAGTTTTAAATGAGTGATTAGGTGTTAGTAAAGATGTAATATAAATCATCTTGGTCAATACTTCTATAAAAAAAATTAGTATGAGAATCTCATCAAAGTGGCAGAATGGACAGATGATGAAAAGGAATGTTTTCATTTTTTAAAACTTTCTGAAGTAAAATGTGAAAAGTGAGAAAGATTTTCCTGAAGTTTCCATTATCTCTTGGAAAACAAGTGTGCAGGATTAATATGCATTTCTTGGCTGTATGCTTATTATGATTGTGAGATTATGGGTGCATGCTCATTTGTGCAATTTAATTAAAATTTTAACTTTTCATACATATCCTGCAGATGTAGGAATAGAGACTCCCTAAACATATTAATAAAGCTATGCATATGCTAAATATAAAATACACATACATAATTATAAAATGTAAAAGACCATTAATGGATTTCTGTTTATTATATATTTAATTTGTGAATTAAATATATAAATAAATATGATTTTAAATATATATATAAAGACTCAGAAATATGTGACATACAATTAAGATGGAAAAATATGGCATCACTGTTCATTAATTAAAATACTAAATCAGAGCTGAAATGAATATATATATATATATAACATTCAAGACTAAGCCTCATAACATCTTACAATAAATATTTTAAAATACTGTAACCAAGTGTAAATCAATATTTAACAAGAATAAAATAGCCATTTATTCTTATTAAATATTGGCATTTCTTGGTCAGAGAACATAAAATATTTATTCTAAGTGTTACGAGTCTTAATCTTAAATGTTATATGTATGTTAAAGCATTGGGGGTATTCTATTACATATTTTCATTTGTTTGAATCATTGTTGCCAATGTTGAAATTGAGAAAACTCAGACTTGCCAATTGTTAAGAAAATCAATTTGAAACATATTTAGATACATTACATAATTTATTTAAATATTCATTTTTTCTAACCAAAGTGTTTAGTCTAACCTCTATATTAATAAATAAAGCATGAGAATAAAAGTTGCTTTATTCATGTTAAGTATCAAATTATGTTTAGTTAGAGTTTTAAAATATTTATTGTATGGTGTTATGAGTCTTAAACTTGAATGCTATATATATTGAGATGCTTTGTGTCTTATGGTATACAACAACATAGTGTGTGTGTGCGCACATGTATATATAAAGTTGAAAGGGAAAAAAATAAACAATTTTTAGTAGATATTTTCTATATTAACTGGAATAAGGATTAAATAATTTTGAATATAAAAAAAAATTATATAAATTAAATATTTTAAAGTCTAATATTTTATTCTGATTTTGAAATTAAAGCAAGAATATTTTTGTTATGATAGATATATTGGTAATTATAAAATGCCATTATTTTGATTACACTAAGAAAATTTTTAAATTAAACCTTGTATAACATTTTGATAAAAATCATACAAAGTTGTTTTTGAAAGAATTATAGTGAATTGAAAAGAATCATTAACTTTTGTCAATCAAGATAAAGAAAACTAACTTAATTACTGTGTTTTTTTAAAAATTCCATTGACTATAAAAAGGTTGGAAAAAAGATTAGTTTTACAGATTATGACAGCATGATGACTGAAGTTATAACTGATATCCAGCTATTTGCTGTTAGTGCTATGATGGAGGAGTTTTGATTCACATGGAGGCCAGGGTCAGATTTTCTGTGGTTCATTAGACCATATAGTCTACTAGCCAATATGCCTGAAGTCTATCAAATTCTAGATTAAATGAAGCTATGTATACCAAACAGTTACCAAATTATATCTTTCCCAAGGATTACAATAAGCCAGTCTACTGTTTTAGAAGGGATCAGCTTATCCAGAGATTCCATCAGCTTGGTGAAGTAGTTTTTATGCATACTGTTTATGCAGATAAGCATAGATAAAGGTACTGCGCCATATATATAAAGTACAGCTGTTGAGTAGATTTTGTTGTTTATTGAGAAGAATATTATTTAAAATATTTTTTAGAAAATGACAATTTAAATTATAAGATTTAAAAGTAAATAACTTTTTGTCTACTAAAAATAAAACAAGGAAAGAAAAATAATGTGACATTTGTATCTAGAAGATTATTTGTTCCCATTATTGTTCATAAAAAAATAATTCTGAGGATGTTTTTTTAAATATTGAAAATGGAGCCACAAGGAATTTTAAATGAAACTTTCTTTACTGAAAATGATTTTATTTTGAAATAAAAAAAAAACTCCAAAAATCTTTTTAGATTAAAGAACTTCCTAGAATATCTTCAATGAGATTTATAATTAAGTAAGAATAACCTGAAAAAGAAAAACTTTAATGAAGAACTGTCAAAAAAGTAATATATATATATTAAAACTTACCATAAAAAATAGGTTAATTAATAGCTTTAATTTGGATTATCTATATTTTTTACATACATGTATTTTGTTTTTTGACATTGAATTAATTATGTCTGGTGAAAATAATGTTTAATAAGTTTATTTTTTAACTAATGAAATATCAGTATGTGCACACATTTCTGTCAGTGCCCACATGTATATGTGAAAACAGTATTTATGTATCATTAAAATGTGATAGCTTTTTTATTATTATATGACAATTCTCATGTTACAGCACATCAGTGTGCTTATATAGATGCATATCAGATAGATACATATGTTAAAATTAATCATACTTTATGAATTATTAAAATGAATTATTGATATTAGCTTACAATTCAAATATGTTCATTTTATATTATTTAGGCTTATCTGTATGCAGATATATAGATGTGTTTTATGTAAGTCTATCTAGATATTTGTAAATCATAATGTGATAGCTTATTTCTTTTTGTATTCATAAAAATCACAATGCTTAATTTATATTTATAGACATATTCTATAGACCTTAATTTCATTTTAATTTAAGTGTTATTAATAAATTTAAATATCATTGTTTACATTACTCCAGTGAATTTATTTAATCCTAAAATATAAATTATTTTGTTGTATTATATGTCTTGCTCACAGTAACAATTATAGAGCTTTTACTCAGTGATCTGAATTTGTGCATAACAGTCAGTTACATAAAAAGGATTTATATTTAGTGTTTGTGGACATCCAGATGATGATTTCATTACTTGCCTAATGCTGAATGATGCAAAGGGGATATCCATTAAAATTCATGCACTATATTTTATTTTAATTATTTAGAAATTGTTTATGGTTGGTCAGTACATTAATGGTATTAAGTGGCCCAAGGATTGATAATGATCAGCATATTTTAGTATCCCAGCATTTTATTAAATTCTTATGAATTAGCACTTAAATTTGTTCAACCAAATTATTGTTTATATAATCTTCCCCAAGCTGGTAAGGGCTAAATAATTAATCAGGTCTATATTAGATTCATTTCAAATCCAGTCACAAGATTAACTGTTGAGTTTTATTGTTGATCATTCATGATGAATGAGTATTGCTTTTGGGTCATGCTAATGAACTTATTGTTCTATGTTGATTTCTCAGATTTATTTCTCATATTCATTATCATTCCTTTTATATTTAATTTTATATTTTGTTTATTTGGGGATGATAATGGTTTCCATCTCATAATTCAGCCCTAATGTGGTGTACTGTTACAAATAGCTATCCAATTGTGGGACATTATAACCTTAAATTTTCCTCTATTGACCCTTATTTTCTGTGATGTTACAAATGG